>MU737707.1:28456-97628 GCA_026770625.1 Nicotiana glauca | reverse complement strand
CACAACCCAAAACTATTTTATTTTTGAATTTTTGGGAGTAATTCTCATATAGGGCAAAAATCACGTGCTTACAGCCAACACCCGACTGGGCTCTGAAATATCTAGCCTCACAAACCGATTGGCCAGGGCCTGAACATCAACTGCAAATGGCCTCTCCTCAACTGGAATGTACGCCAAGCTCCCCATACTCACCGCCTTTCGGCTCAAAGCATCGGTCACTACATCGGCCTTCCCCGGGTGATACATAAGAGTAGTATCATAATCCTTCAGTAACTCTAGCCATCTCCGCTACCACAAATTAAGGTCATTTTACTTGAACAAATGCTGAAGGTTGCAATGATCAGTAAATACCTCACAAGATATGTCGTACAAGTAATGCCTCCAAATCTTCAATGCATGAACTATAGCAGCTAACTCCAAATCATGAACGGGGTAGTTCTGCTCATGCGGCTTCAACTGACGAGAAGCATAAACAATAACTCTACCCTCCTGCATCAAAACACAACCAACCCCAACTTTGGAAGCATCACAATATACCGTATATGAACCTGAAGCTGACGACAAAACCAATACTGGAGCTGTGGTCAAAGCTGTCTTGAGCTTCTGAAAGCTCTCCTCACACTCGTCTGACCATACAAATGAAACACCCTTCTGAGTCAACTTGGTCAAGGGCGATGCAATAGAGGAAAAACCCTGAAAAAACCAGCGATAATAGCCTGCCAACCCAAGGAAACTACGAATCTCTGTGGCTGAGGACGGTCTAGGCCGACTCTCTACCGCCTCTATCTTCTTTGGGTCAAACTGAATCCCCTCGCTAGACACCAAGTGTCCCAATAAAGCCACTAAACCGAGCCAGAACTCACACTTGAAGAACTTTGCATAGAGCCTCTCCTCCCTCAATCTCTACAATACAACTTGTAAATGCTGCGCGTGCTCCTCCTGACTATGCGAGTATACCAGAATATCATCAATGAACACTATGACAAATGAATCCAAATAAGGCCGAAATACACTGTTCATCAGATGCATGAACGCCGCTGGGGCATTGGTCAGCCCGAAAGACATAACAAGAAACTCATAGTGACCATATCTAGTCCTGAAGGCAGTCTTATGAATATCCGAATCCCTGATCTTCAGTTGATGATAACCCGAACGGAGATCAATCTTGGAAAACACCCCCGCTTCCTGAAGCTGGTCAAACAAATCATCAATGCGAGGCAGGGGATACTTGTTCTTAATTGTTACCTTGTTCAATTGTCTATAATCGATGCACATTCTCATTGTGCCATCCTTCTTCTTCACAAACAGAACTGGCGCACCCCAAGGTGACACACTAGGCCGAATGAACCCTTATCTAGGAGCTCCTGAAGCTGCTCCTTTAATTCTTTCAACTCCGCTAGTGCCATACGATATGGAGGAATAGAAATGGGCTGAGTGCCCGGCACCAGGTCAATACCGAAATCAATATCCATGTCTAGCGGAATGCTCGAAAGGTCTGCAGGAAATACATCGGGAAAATCCCTCACAATTGGAACAGAATCAATGCTAGGAGTCTCAGCTCCCACATCCCTCACAAATGCGAAATAGGAAAGGCAACCCTTCCCAACCATACGCTGGGCCTTCAAGAAAGAAATAACTCTACTAGGAACATAATCAGTCACACCATGCCACTCGATCCGCGGTTCACCCGGCATAGCCAAAGCGACTGTCATAGCATGACAGTCTAGAATATCATGACATGAAGATAACCAATCCATGCCCAAAATAACGTCGAAGTCCACCATGCTCAATAGCAATAAATCAACTCGGGTCTCCAGACCCCCAAGAGTCACCAAACATGATCGGTATACATGGTCTACAACAATAGTATCGCCCACCGGGGTAGATACATGAACAGGTAAAGCAATACACCCTCGGGACGTACCCAAATGATGATCAAAATATGAAGACACATATGAATAGGTAGAATCGGGATCAAATAATACTGAGGCGTCTATGTGGCAGACTGAAACGATATCTGTAATGACACCGTCAAAAGTAATGGCATCTGTCCTGTCCAGCATAGCATAAAAACGAGCCTGGCCACCGCCTGATCGATCTCCACCTCTGGGATGACCCATGGATACCTGATCTCCACCCCTAGCTGGATGGGCGGGTGATGAAGTAGCTGGAGCAGAAGTCGAGGGCTAACCACTCTGCTGATGCTGTCTGCCACGAAGGTGAGGGAACTGCCTCCTCAAGTGACCAAACTCTCCGCACTCATAACAGTTGCCCGGTGCTGGAGATGGGGAATGAAGGGAACCTCTCACACCGGAGTGACTAGCAGATGCACTCGGTGTAGAAGAACCCTGAGCTGATGGGGCATGAGATGAACTCTGAGCTGGGAGAGCGCTGAGTGAAGACTGACCCTGCTGGGGCCCATGATAACCACGGCCTGAATATCCCCCACGATACTCTGGATGGGCCAACTGAGCAGGCCTGAAAGAACGACCTCTACCGTGCTGGAACTGGCGCCTCGAAAGAGCACCACTATAATTGCCAAATCCACAAGGCCTCTTGCACTACTACAAAAAAGACCTTTAGCAGCAATACAAAATAGCTTTAGCGGCAATAACTATAGCCGCTATATCTTTTACCAGCCATTAGTCTTTTGCCGCTGATGTTGGGGTCGGCAAAGGCTTTAGCGGCATTTGTCGCAAAAGCTGGTAAAAGGTATGGTTTATTGCCTCTAAAAATTATTATCTTTAGTGGCAATTGTTTGTGGCAATTTTAATGGCTACTAAATTTAATCCAAAAAGGCCAACTATACTTCTTTAGTAGCTATTTTTATTGCCGCTACATTCAAACTAATTGTCGCTAAATGTTTGTATCTCTAACGGCAATTGTTTGTGACAATTATAATGGCTATTAAATTCAAACCAAACGGCTAATTATAATTCTTTACCGTCCATTTTTATAGCCACTAAATTCAAACTAATTGCCGCTAAAAGTTCGCATCTCTAATGGTAATTGTTTATGGCAATTATAATGGATACTAAATCCAATCCAAACGGCTAATTATACTTATTTACCATATATTTTTATAGCCACTAAATTCAAAATAATTTTCGCTATTCGCATCTTTAACGGCAATTAGTTTGCCCTTTTAGCATCCATTTTAATAGCTAATATGTTTAAATAAATTGCCTCTAAAAATCAATATCTTTAAAAGTAACTAGCGATAATATCAATAATTTGGCAACAATTAATAATAGTTACTATATTTGTATAAAATATGACCCAAATAATAAAATATATTAATATTAATTCAAAAAAATGTAATATATCTTATTAAATCTTAACAATCAAAAGGAAGTACTAACCAAAAATATTAATATCACAGTAACTTAAAACATAAAAATATATTGTTTGGGCTAAAAAGCTAATGTCATAATAATAATAATAATCCAGAATGATGGTCTTCAAATGATTTTCAGCAATTTTTCATCATTTTACAATCTTCCCACCGCTAAATTATCGAACATATTGTATGACCTGAAATTATAAAATAATGGTATTAAAGGACCTGAAATACCATCACACACTATGACAAAAAATGAAACAGAAGTGATTAGCAAGCATTCAATTTTAAAGCTAAAGATTCACAGGAGCAGCTTGAGAACTAGCAGAAACTCTAAGGGGAAAAACAATGGAAAATTGGCTCCTTTGAATGTAATTTTCAGTTTTGCTACTACCCTTTAATCTAAGCACAGAACATGAAGAAAATGGAGAATGAAGAGAAGAGAAAGAAGAGGGTGGGTGACGGGGTTTGAGTTCAAGAGTAGTGGAAGATAACAGAATCTTTATTAATGTGTGACTCTTTAGTGAAGTGATTAGCAAGCATTCATACTATATCACACTATGAAACATGTTTATAAATAAATAATAGAGAAAATAATATTCACATAAGCAAGAAATCAATCCAACCAGAACATGAAACATATCCTTTGTTGATATATTGACATCATTGCCTTTCTAAGTTTCTTTGATTTCTATTACTGTTTGAACTTTTCTTAGTAGACCTCTTTATGAAGCCTTAAATTACTAATGTGCAATAAATTCATGAGTTTAATGTATGCTAGTTTATCATCTAAAGTTTATTACAAACTCACTTTTTATCCTTTTGTAGGATGGGGAAGACATCTCTGATGAACCAGTACTCTCGGATTCCTCTCTTGTGAATTGTAAAGTAAATATTCTTCATATTCCTTTTCTGGATTTCTTCTTTCTACTTTTCTTAAATTCGACATCTTTTGTTTAAATTTGCAGGGTGTTCCTACTCTACATCAGTTGGAGAACTAAGAAGCTACGAGAACCCCCAAAAATAAGATCACAGCCGTTCCTGCTATTGAGGAAGAAATCTATGGTACTAAGTATATGGTAAGTGAAATTTTAGTAGCTTAACTACATATTACTCTTGTCATTCTGAGATATTGGTCCAAGTAACTAAATATCCTAAGTTCTCAATTTATCAAAGAAGTTACCTGGAAAAGAATCGACGGGCAGGCCGTTGGGCGTTGACGCAGAACCAACTAAGAGATAACTGACTTCATTGTCTGCTTACTATCGGCAACACAAACTGTTCAGAATTAATCAAAGAATACACTTAGTTATGTTATTCCTGGTAAATAAACCTAAGAGGAAATACATTCTGCCAAAGAGAGCCCAAGAGAAGATAATTGACAGAAAAGATTGTGAATTTAATGTCATGTCCAGTCCTTGAAAATCTCATAAACTAGTCTTTTTTCACAAAAGGATATTCTAGAGTTGTAATGTAAGTAGCTCAAATTCATATATCTTACCATAGGGTTACCTTTCGTGATTAAATTATATTATACTAGATAAGGATGCATGTGCTACAGCACGGGCCCGCAACATAAGGGAAAACTTTGACACAGTTATAAGTTACTCACAATCCTTACTCTTCATATCAGCAGCAGACACAATATTCATAAATAACTTAAATCTACCACATAAAAGAAAAGGCAAATAATATAAACTTTAAGAACAAACTATTTTCTTTTCAAACTGCATCTTTCTTCTTGAATCCATATCTAAGCAGTGCAACTTTCATGCCCTTCTTGGATCTTTTTCCTTAAACATTGGTCCATCAAATATCTTCATGTAATCAGCAAACACGAACTTTGGCTAGTCAAAATAAAATCACTTCCATAATCAAATTAAGCAGTTGCTGGATAAGTTACTGCCTCACTTACCATATTATAAGAAGAAGCTAGTGGCATTCCAGTCCATAAAATTTGTTCTGTGGGCTAGACAAAATGAAACCACCGGTGATGAAATAAAAACAATCAACATGTAATTATAATTGGCCACTTTAAGCAACAATGTGCAAAAAACCATCTAAATGTTATTGAATGCAATGAATCACAAAATGATTCCAATTTCAGATCAGGCACATTCATAAGTAAATCATTTTCATTCTTTAGCAAAGAAATCTTATTCTACTCTAAAATGATACCATTTTGTACCCTTTTCACTAATGTTCCAACTGAAATTAATATCAGTAAGTTAATTAGTTCTACAACTTTACTATAATGTTATAAAACATGCTTTTTACTATTTGATTTGTTCAAAAAATATTTTTTTTTTCGCAAATCCTTAGTCAGGTAAGTAATGTTTAAGCAACATCTTCACATAATAAGTACAATAGAATGAGAGTGCACATAAAAGAAAAGAAAATATTATTTATAAGGTCAAATGAGCCACTTTTCACTCGCGTCAAGTACATAAAATAGTTTCTTTTCACCATTTATCATTAGAAGGAGACCAACCATTGGAGAGCTTTTACTAAATAGCTTCTGCAGATCTACATCTAACGACGTAAATATTTCTTAAAGCTTATGTTAGCAATTAATCAGTTAATTATGCATATTTTTTAGTTCACTTGATGCAATACACATTTCAAAACATAAAATGAATGGCAGCTGAAAGGTATCGCATAATTTTCGTAATATAATGTATATTGCGAGCTCAAAAATAGAATAGCATAATACCTCAAGATCAACTAAATTTGTTTGTTTGAAAAAGTTCTTTTCTTAAGCTATAAGGCTGGTCTTCCTGTAGCTATTTTCTCAGGAATAATATACCAACTATGTTTTAAAGTTTTACCTTCCTGGCTATCTCTTCAGGAATAATATACTATGTTTGGACAATGAATAAGACTAAAATGTTTTACCTCAGGAAGGATACGATGGGCATGAAGAGACATGTTCTAAAATGTCATTCGTTTCATTCCTCTTCTTGACATGGGTCAATATTTTGTGATTGATCTCCTGTCAGAACCTCATCGCTAATTTTGAGCAACACCCTTGCCATTTATATGATGGTTTAGGTGTGCCAGTATCTAGGTGACACCAAAAGGATCCATGGATGACTAATATTTCCTGAAACAAATTGAAAAAAAAATTAACTAACATAAATTCACATACTAAAACCGAGCATAAGTCGTCGAGAGAGCTCTTTTTTCAAGGGCTAATGACAATACTATCAGGTTAAAGGATTGTAAATATGATACCAAATTGCAAGTCATACTTGAGATTCAATAGCATAAAGAATAAAACACTATTATTTAGAAATGTCTTCACAATAGTTACACATAAGAGATCCTGGGTATTGTTAATTAAAATATTTAACCCTAGAAAAATATGGAACACTTCATTTGTTGCATGATTAAAGTTACATTTGCCTATCAAAGAGTAAAGAAGAAAGTCAAATGAATGACTGGAATATTCAAGAACCTATGCAAAGCAATACCTGAATTTGGTGAGGAAGCAGCAAATGGAGAGGGTCCCAAGTAATTGAGATTAAATGCACTCTCTCTTTTCTTTCGCTTCCTTGTAAACCAGACAGCAAGAATCACCAGGCTAAGGTCCAAAAACCCAGCAACAACACCAATTGCCACTACACCTCCAGTCCTATTTCCCTCACCATTTCTAGGACTTGAATCTGCAGTGATAGCAGGGTTAGGGGTAGTTGATTTAGTTGTGGGCTTCTCTGTAGGAAGGTGAGGCACAGGTAATGGAGAGGGAGCTCCAGCTAGAGATGCATTATTCCTCCAAGGAAAACACATTGTTATGCTTTATTATTCCTCTATCCAAAGATATGGCTCCATCTCTAATACAAGGGAGAGCCTGTAACATATCTGCCCTTTTTCTATATACATGCAAGCGTGAAAACAGACTATAAAAGAGAGTCTCTCTTAGACCGTAACCACTGCTTGTAGTACAATATAATTCACACTGTCTATATTGACTATATTCATAGAAAAGCCAAGAAAACTAGGTTGATTAATATCTTTCTGCATTCAGAGACTTGTATGGCAAAAACTTATATGAAGATTAAATGGAAACAGAAAGAAAGCCAAGTGGAGAAGTTCATCTGTAAAATAGATCGTTAACGGGATAGATCACTGAGGATAGAATTTAGACAGTGGATACTCAGGTCGAGACATCGAATATATATAAATTACAGTTGTTGCACTTAGAATGAGAAAAAAGGAAAGTAATTAGCCTATATGAAAGAAGGCAACATTCATATCATAATATCAGTGAGAAAATGTGTCTAAGGATAAAAGGGGTAAGAGAATTAATAGAATCAGTTGAGCACAGAGCTTAATGACCGATCAAGCAGTGAACAAGAAGGAAAAAGACAACTAATGAATACTCTTACATCAAAGGAGGAATCAATTTAAGCCATAGATAGATGTTAAATATCAGTTTCACCTCTTAACAGGTGAATCTGACTGATTACATCCGAGCTACTAATATAGCTTCATAACATATTCTTTCATATGGCCATTCAAAAAAATTCCACTAGTTATGATTAATTAGAAATAATTTTCCAATAACTCTTAAAAAGGAATAAATGAATAAGCTTTATTTTTTAGCATAATAATTTGTATGAATGAAAACAAAGCATCACACACATAGATCTTATGAACTGCACAGCAAGGTAGATGATATTATACATGTCTGGAAGGCAACAACCTAGCAGTCCATCCTTCAATCTCCTTAACTCCAACATCAAAACGAGGACTAATGATGCCACACTTGTTCAACCTACCATTCAGTTCAACTATAATTTTACCTGACCTGTGATCATCAACATACTCAAATTCTCCAATGTACCCTACATACAGAGATAGAAAATGTAAGAAAACAACGAGCTTAGGAAATAATTAGCATAGAAAATATAAATTAAACAAGCTAAAGTACCATACTTTTGCATGACAATGAAGAATTTGATGATGACTTTGAAAGAAGGCCTAATTATGACCTGATGATTTCCCCTCTTCTCAGCATTGTACATGCTCTTAAGAGCATCATTCAACACACTAACTCTCACCATCTTCTACGACAATTCTGTTCCAAACTAATGCAATAATCAGGTTCAAATAATAACTTTAACAAAAAATAGAATACCACGAATAGAATTTCACAATAAAACTATAGTACAACAACGAATGTAAGGACCTACAGAAATATGAGCTCAGGACTTGGAATATAAGTACTCATTTTCTACAAGTTTCGAAGCTAAAAAAGGAAGACATCACGATCATCCAAGAAAAAAAGAAACAAAAAGCACAACCCGTTTATACAAAACTAAAGTCGAGTATCAGTTTACTAGCTCAAACCAAACCCACAAAAGCTATGAGATCTATAGGCCCCAAATCACCAAGTTCTATTTCACGACTTTCTTCACAACCCAAACTGTCATTTCTAATACTTCATACAGTTCGAGACAATCTAAACTCACTTGTCCATTATTATGAATCGTTATTGAGTCCTAACACCACCAACCTAGGGAGATAAATAGCTGACAATTCACAACTATAATATATACAAGCAAAATACATAACATAATGTCAAAATTCATTTTTGTTTATACTCGGAGATCAAAGAGATAGCAAACTTCCATGGAGAAATTGAAACCTGGGAATCAAAAATCAAAATTGTAAACTGGTAAGCAAAAACTTCTGTTGATTAAGAGCAAAAAGTAAAGGAGACAAAGGCTTTCTGCAATAATTCTTGAAACCTACACGAAATAGAAGTTGAAGACGTTCAGCGCGAAGATTGAAGGAGAAGATTGACAGAGAAGACTGATAATAATCGAGCAACATCAACCCAAAATTATATATAACTAGATCGAGAACGACCTGGGATGGCCGGAGACCGTGCAGGGCGAAGGTTTTTCAGTGATGCTGCGCATGTTTTCCATTGTTCTTCCTATCGTTCTAGTCACAACCATCGTTTTGTATCATTCTACTTACAGGGTTTGGCTTTTCCTATTTTTTTTTTAATTGTAGGGTTTTCTAATTGGAGGGAATGTAATTTATTATCCCAAAAAATTGGGGGGAAAGTTAAAATAATAAAAAATATAATTCAATTAGAGATTTTTAGTGGCAATTGTTTTTTATTGTCGTTAAAAATATATCTTTTACCGGCTAATGGTCATGTGCCTCTAATATTTTAGCTTAAATAATTTATTAGTGGCAATTACCTAATTACCGCTAAATAATTGCCGCCAAAAACCTTTTTTGTAATAGTGTTGGCCTCCCTCTCCTCTCACTCTCTACGTCGAACTGACTCGATCTCACGAGCGATATCCACCACCTCCTCAAATATAGCACCCAGTACTCTTTCTCTAGTCATCAGAATACGGAGATGGTAATTAAGGCCATCCACAAATCTCCTAATCCTCTTACGATCTGATGGAACCATCCAAATAGCATGATGGGACAATTGTGAAAACCTCATCTCGTACTGAGTCACTGTCATATCCCCATGTGTCAACCACTAAAATTGCCTACGCAGCTCCTCCCTGCAAGACTGAGGTACATACTTCTCCAAAAAAAGAGCAGAGAACTGCTGCCAAGTCAGAGATGTTGCACTGATAGGCCTACGCCTCTCAAAGTCCTCCCACCAAGTAAGAGAAGCCCCCGTGAACTGAAAAGTAGTAAATGCCACACCACTCGACTCAAGGATCCCTGCCGTATGGAGCATAAGCTGATATATGTCAAGAAAACCCTGGGCATCCTCGCCCTCAACACCACTGAATGTTGGAGACTGGAGCCTACCAAACCTCTCGAGATGATGTTGCTCATCGTCTGGCATAGCTGGAACCACGAAGCCCTGAACTGGTGCAACCCGTTGAGCTGGAGGTGCCTCTGGTGTCTGTAGTCCCTGCAGCACCTACTCAGGTGTGCGATCAATGGGGGTCTGGTTGCCTCCCCCGTCCTGTGAAGTAGTTGCTGCTGCTGTGGTGGCTGAAACGGCCTAAGCCAGGCCAGTGCAGACTGATAGTATCTGTGCCAAGGTCTCCTGAAGACCTGGAATCACGATAGGCACCAGCTGCCGCTGGAGTATCCATAGCTAGAGCCTGATTCTGAGCTGGGGCAACTAGTGGATCAGCATGTGCTACCCCGGCTGCTCTGCCTCTGCCATGACCATGCCCGCATCCACGGCCTCTGGCGGCTTCAGTAGGTGGCACTGGTGGTCGTCTGTCATGTTCGGTAGCTTGTGTCCTCACCATCTGTGAAAGAATAGAATAATAGAAGTTTAGTTCTCAGTTCAACAAAGCCACACGACAAGAGTTTCAAGAATGTGAATTTTTCCTAAAGGTTCTGCAGCCTCCCGAGGATAAGTACAGACGTCTCCGTACCGATATACGAGACTCTACTAAACCGACTCATGACTCGCGAGACCAAGTAACCTAGGCTCTGATACCAACTTGTCACAACCCCAACCCCTGTTGTGATGGCGCCCAACACACTGCTAGGCAAGCCCGACCAATTCAATAACCTTAACCATTTTTATACAGTTCATGAATTAGTTAACATGGATAAAATTACTAAGTCATAATACTGAATATCTGAAATAAAGTTAAAACATGCTGAATCCCAAGTAATAAAACAACTACAGAGCCCGAAGAATCCGGTGTCATAAATATGAGCCTCTAATACATGAGTGTCAACCTACTACATATCGTTATCTAGAAATGCGGAAATAAAGCAATAAGATAGAAGGAAGATCAGGATTGCGGACGTCAAATGCAGCTACCTTGATATTCCCGGATAAGCTGCTAGGCAGAGAAATCCTCACACAGCCTCAGGTGTACCTGGATCTACACACAAGGTGCAGGGAGTAATGTAAGTACTCCGACTCAGTGAGTAATAAACATAAATAAAGGCTAAGAATAAGAAATTCTGAATAGGCACAAAGTAATTCTATAAATACAGCAACTTGAACCCAGTAATATAAAAATCAGTAAATCAATAAAAACAATTATGGAAATACCACCAGAGATAAATAAGTAAATAACAATCAAATATGTAATGCAACACATAGACCGGTACTCTCCAGTACCCGTTGCGGCATGCAACCCGCTCCATTTATTTATCGTCGACGGCGCTCGCTGGGGATGTGCAGACTCCGGGAGGGCCCCTTACGGCCCAAGCGCAATAATAAGCCATCTCATGGCATCAACTAGGCCCTCGACCTCATATCAATATCAACATCATATCGCTGCGGCGCGCAGCCCGATCCCACACTCGGTTCAAAATCACATAAGCCCCTCAGGCATAATAATATAGAAATATTCAGCCCAAACTTCATTTAAAAATATTAATTAAGTTTCTAGTTTGAGAAAAGGTGGCTAAGTTTGCAAAATAGTATTTAATACTAGGACTGAGTTCAACAATATGAAAAATGCTAAGAAACCAGTAATAGCAATCTCTGAAGGATTTAATCAATTGGCACAAAGCCCAAATATAGCAACCAGCTCAATTATAATAATAATAAGTGGATTTCGATCAATTACGTAGTATATTCATCTACCGGGACGGACCAAGTCACAATTCCCAATGGTGCTCTACCCCACGCTCGCTACCCGGCGTGTAAGTCACCTCAATATAGCACTACGATGTGCAAATACGGGGCTTCAAACCCTCAGGACATCATTTACATCTATTACTCACCTCAAGCCGGCCAAAATCCTAGCTCGCTATGCCCTTGCCTCTCAAATCGACCTCCTCGTGCGTCGAATCTGATCAAAACCACAACGAATGCATCACAATTTGCCAATGGAACAATACTCAATCGAAAACAATCAAAAAATAGCAAAAATCTCGAAATTAGAAAAACCCGAGCCACGGGCCCACTTCACGAAAAACAAAAAAATTAACATCAACGGATTCCTTATCTTGTCATGAGTCTATACATATAAAGATTACCAAAATCGGAGTCCAAATGACCCCTCAAATCCCCATTTTAACTCTCTTAAGTTTCAAGCCCTAATCCACCATTTTTATACATTAGTTTCCTGAGTTTTCAGCTCTAATCCATGTAATAACACCATGAAATCGTGTTTTGAGTTCAAGAATCCATACCTTATCGAAACCCCTTGAAATCTCTCTTCAAAATCGCCCACAGTCCTCCAAGTCCGAGTTAAAAATATGAAACCCTTAAAAAATTCGCGAAGAAGACCGATTAAATATTTTGCCCAGACCTTTCCCCTTCTGCGGTCAAATTTCCTCCTATGCGGCACCGCTTCTGCGGAATTTCACTTAAGGGGCCAAACCGCTTCTGCGGTCACTTAGTCGCATCTGCGACTCCGTAGATGCGGTCCCCAACCCGCACCTGCGGTCCCAGGCCTCCTTCAGCCCTCCCACTTCTGGGACTCCATGCACGCACCTGCGATACCGCTTATGCGGTCCCACTTCCGCAGAAGCGGAACCAGAAGCAACAGAATTTCCTTAAGTTTCACAGGCCAAACTTTCCCGTTAACCATCCGAAATCACCCCGAGGCCCCCGGGACCTCAACTAAGAGCATGAACACCTCCAATAACATCATTCAAACTTGTTCCAATCATTAAAACACCTCAAACAACACTAAAACCATCGTTTCTCATCAGATTCAAGCCTAAGTTCTTTAAAAACTTTCGAAATACGCATTCGATCAAAAACCTAACCAAATCACCTCCAAATAGTCTAAAATTTTGCACACATATCCCAAATCACCTGAACTGCAACTCTCGGAATTCCATTTCGACCCTCGGATCAAAATCTCACCTATTAACCGAAATTTGCCAAAATACTAACTTCACCAATTCAAGCCTAATTCTACACCGGACCTCCAAAATTACTTCTGATCACTAAGTCACAAATCATCCCCCGAAGCTAACCAAATCATCAGAATTCATATCTGAGCCCTCTAATACATAAGTCAACGTCCGGTTGACTTTTCCAAAACAAACCTTCCTTAAAGAGACTAAGTGTCTTATTTCTTTCGAAAACCAATCCAAATCAACTCATTCACACCCAACACTGATAAAGAAGCAGAAAATATGGAAAACGGGGCGGTAACTCACGTGACGACGGGTCAGGTCGTCATAAGTCATGACAGGATAGGTGCAAGATAACTATTCAGGACCTAACTCTAGTCCAATTCACTCTATTATTCTAATGATTCGTACAAATTTACTCGATAATTAGTTCAAATGTGTAGCCAAGACTCCTGTTTTGATTAAATCTTAACTCTATTAGGTGAACTAATATAAAGCACTGTAAACTTATGCAAGAACACATTAATGGACTAGTATCTAGGAAAACATTTCTGGAATATTCTCCTAACTTAGTTTAATCAATAATGCAAAAAGCTGTCTCGATTACTTAAAGGAATCATTAAATTAAACCAAACCAAATTATGCAAAGATAATCAGCAAAATATTCCTCTTTCGATTAAATAATTTGGTGAACAAAACTGCAATCAATTCAAAGCTCCATAAACGAATTCACCCAAATAACTAGAGTTAAAATCCAAAAATATCAATCAAAACACCATATCTGTATAACTGTAAAGTAACTTACTCCACAATTATGGAGAAAAATCATCACACATAAAGTTGAAAAATAAGAAAATATTAATTCAATCCAAATTCGGGTGTTGAGTTAAGGAAAGAATGATGAATCCTTCTGCTTTGAGTCTACACCAATCTTCCATAGGTCAAAAGTTCTCTAAAAATTGTGTTTTAGAGTATTTATACCATGTAGGAACAGGCCCAGAAACAACTATCTTTTTCAAGCCGAAGTGGGAAAATTGAACCGCAAAAATACACTAATGTGTCGTGCCCTGTGTCGCACTAGTGGAACTTTTCAGAGAGCAGTTTTTTGTCAGACAAGCCATTTTGCACTACTGCTCCACACCTCGCAGCGGCCCATGCGGTGCAATAGCACAATTTTCTCAGAGCAGTTTCTTTGTGCACTTTTTGATATCCGGACTTGGTCCTTGATCCTTGAACGCAATCTCGGTTTAGTTTCTTAGGCTTTTACTCAGACTTCAAAGCTTCAAATTACTCGATATAGCTCAACATCATCTTATTAACTCGGAATCATGTCCCGCAAGGCATAGAATACGTAATAAGTGCAACTCACCATTATTTAATCTCAATCACAAGTAAAGTGCAGTAATCAAAGTGTAAAATATGACTAAAACATGGATTCTAGCCTACTATCAACACCTCACACTTAAACCAGTGCCCATCCAAGAAAAATCAAACCCTACTTCACATAGAGACAACCTTTTCATTAAACAACTTCCCTAGCTCATCATGCCGAGAATATTTAAAGCAGACTAAGCACTCTACCATAACATCATAGTCTCAAGACTTGACCCACAAGCACCACGTATTTTTTAAAACATGATCACTTACTCTAACACACAGGTCAAAGATATTACCTTTATTTCGCAAGTCATGTGCCCCCACACAAAAAATGGAGAGTTGTTCCACACACAATAAAATTCAAGAACAAACAGGAACTCAAGATAGAAAAGATTCAATCACTGTCAGAAATAAAATTCATATGCCACAGAAGACATACCATAGGCTTGCTCATAGTGTAATACTCTACTAATTTAAGCTCATTCAATCAAAAATCAAGTGAGACTTTAATTGATTGTAATGTAGGCTGCGGGATGGGTAGGATATATTTGGATATAGTGGATACACCTTCCTGAGCACTTTAATACATACAATTTACAATCTAAACCCCACACATATCTTGAACCAAACTCCAACCTTCACCATATAATAACATCAAGCTCCCAATTTCTTTAAGCACAAACAAGATAAGGACTACCAATAGCTAGCAAGGAATCAACTTATTTTCTCGTACATACAAACACATGACTTTTTTTCCTTATCTTCTAATTGATTTTTTTCTTCGAACTAATTAATTTTTTGTTTTTTTCCCATTCAATTCCCTACAAGTGGCTCTTTTTTTTAAAACAGTGCACCTTTCTCCTTTTCTTCTCGGTTCCACTCAAAAACCTGACCATACCACAACTTAGCTTTTAATAAGCTCATAAACTTCAAGTTCTCAAGAGAGGTAAAAAGGTTCAAACAGATAGTCAATTCAAACAAAAAAGGATCAGACTTGTAGTGTGGTTGCCAAAGAAAATAGGATTACAGGCTCAACAGGGCTAACTAAGATACATCACAATTAGGTGGGTAAAAATATATATTTGGCTCTACAAAGAAATGTTGCTGTTACATCTTAGACTGAACAAGACTGTTATTTCGCTTTTCAAACACACATGGCAAGTTCTAAACATCAATACTGACATGCACAGAATATCAATAATAACCTCACACACACATTGGCACATCACTTACTCAGGACCAGATCTATCCCGACTCTCTAATCAAAGCAGTTAAACAAAGTTGAGATCAAACAAATTAAGGTACTTATATATGAGTCAAGAGTTGAGCCTAGGTGTCACAACTAAGGCACTCACCACTCTCAAGGCATAAACACTTATCTCTGTTTAACACCATAGCATATGAATTTTTTATTCCTAACAAAAGAAAAAATAACTATACCTAGTTCAAGAAAGACCCTTGGAAAAGAACCGCGGCACAAAAAAAACTAAAGGGAGTTGTTACACTATCTAAAAAAAATAAAATAAAGATGAAAAACTTTTTTCTTTGACTTAGAACCTTCAAGAAGACAATCGAGAAAATCCATCGTCGAAAGAATAAAAAAATAACAATACTAAGGAAAACACACAAAGATAAAAGAACAAAGAAATAGATATACACATACATATTTACATCTCCCACCCCACACTTTAAATTTTGGCATGTCCCCATGACACACAAATAAAAAGCAAGAGGTAAAGAAAACTTCCTGAATCACCTAGTCTGGGTCTGAATCAATGTGGGGTCTACTTAGCATGCCCGACACAGTGCATACATCCATGCTGAAACTTTCTTTTCTGCCCTCTTCAGGTATACCCCATACTTGTCATGCTTGCCTCCTCTATCTTGCTCTTTTAGGGCCTTTGCCATTAACTCTGAGTGAAACCGACTCATCTCTAGGTGCCTCTATTGGTTCCTTTATCTTGAACATCACTCTTTCTTCCCCCCACTCTTAGCATGAGCTGCATTTATTGAATGTCGAGAATAACTATGTCAGTATCCAAGAAAGGTCTCCTTAAAATTAGAGGGGCCTCCTTGTTCTCTTCCATGTTCACCACGATGAAGTCCACAGGCAACGCAAATTTGTGCACCCGAATATGCACGCCTTCCACTATTCCTTCAAGTATTATTGTGGTCTGATCTGCCAGTTACAAAGACATAGGTACAGACTTGATTGGCCAAATCTCTCTCTCTTAAGCTTCCTAAAAATAGAGAAAGGCATAAGTTTAATAGAAGCACCTGAATTACACAAAGATTTTTCAAAATTTGTAATTCCTAAAGAGTAAGGTATAGTAAAACTCCCTGGATCTCCATAATTTTTAGGGAGCTTATTTTGTAGAATAGTACTACAATACTCTATGAGCTTTACTACCAATTTCTCCTACTCTTTCCTCTTGTTGGACAATATATTCTTCAAAACTTGGCATATGCTGGAATTTGTGAGAGCACCTCTATGAAAGGTAGATTAACATGCACCTGCTTGAGCACTTATAAAAACCCTCAAATTGTTTGTCTAGCTTCTCTCTTCTTTTCTTTTGGGAAAAAGGTAAAGCAAGCATGTATTGCTTTCCTCAGTCTCCTCATTCATTGAATTCCTATCCTTTTTAGAGCTCTAGTCCTCCCCTTCTTCTTCAGACCATCATCTGGATCTACCCTCACTTCTCCTTATTGATTGTCATTATTTTTCTAATCCCTCACAATCTCCATTTATCTTTCAATCAACTCACCATTTTGTTTTGCTATGGGGTCTTTCAATGCCCGACCACTTCTTAAAGACACCGCATTTATTGTTTCTTTTAGATTCCTTTCGGTATCAGCAAGGAGAGTTCATGGAACCCTCTCGGACAATATATTAGAAGGTTGCCTCACCTATCTTTTCAAGTTTCGAATGATCGTGCCATGTTCTTGGACAACTATGCCATGAGTTTCAAGTCTCTCATATGTCGTAAATATAAAGTCATTTATCAGATCTTTCATACTAAACTGATTAGACTTTGGAGGCTGGTATTGCTTCCTCTACTGATTTTGAAATCCTGAAGCTCCTTGTCTCTAGGGTCTGGAATTATTCTGCTTCCATGAGTTCAGACTACCACTTGGTGAATTCCAAGAAAATCCTAGGTTCCTCTATTCCATGGAGTTAAAACTATTACCACTTTGGTAATTGCCTCTGTCAAAGCTTCCCACAATATTTACCATTTCATCTATAGTCGAGGCCTGATACTCATGCATTGGATGACCCATTCTTACAAAAGTCACAAACTGATGATGGCTGGCTCTAGACCTTGTCTAAGGTCAACTTTCTTATCTCATTGGCCATGGTGTCTAGCTGGCTTGCACTGATGTGTTAGAGTTTACCTGGTGAACCCCAACCAATTTTCTTCTATCACTACTCTCAGCGGGACATTGGTTAGCATCTTCAGAGAGCTCATCGAGAATTGCAATAATTTCAAGAGGCTTTTTCATTAAAGGACCTCTAACTGCAATACTCAGAGTTCACCGCGAGGAGGGTGTTCGTCCATCCCAAAAGTCCTAGAGTTGCACCCACAATTCGATTCCATTATTCTATCACTTTCTCAATATATCGTTGAATCTTTCCCAAGCTTCGAAGACCGTTTCATTATCCTTCTAACAGAAGTTGTGGATTTCCCTTATGAATTTTACTGTTTTTCCAGCTGAGAAGTACTTGTCAAGAAACTTTTTTACAATATTTTCCCATGTCCTGATCGATCCAGTTGGTAAGATTCAAAGCCAGTGCTTCGCGTCATCCTTCAGTGAAAATGGGAATGCCTTTAATTAGAGTGCATCTTTTGACACTCCATTGTATTGAAAGGTATTCATGATTTCCTCAAAGTCCATCAAATGAGTGTTAGCATCTTCATTCACCTTCCCTCTAAAGACATAGTTGTTCTAGATGGTTTAAAGCAATTGCTTCAGTTGCTAACCATGCAACTTGTTCTCTATCTTGTAATGCCTCTCTTGCAGCTAAGTCTACTCCATCATCACCGTTCTTTGCTATGTGTTATTGGGTTTAAGGTTGCCCCAAGAATTTTCCACTGAGTTCTTTCTCTTTTCTCAACTGTCGCAGATGCTTTTCCACCTTTGGATCATATGTAATCACTTCTTTTGAAAAAGATCGAGTCATACATCAAAGAAGATACACCAATTGCCAGCACACAAGTAAGAAAAACGTGAATACAAGAAAATAAATTGGTTCATGAATTAGCAACCAAACTATTCTGAATAGTATTGATTACCAATCCCTAGCAATGATGCCAAAATTTTAACGAGTGCAAAACACAACACAAAATTGATGCTTGATAACCAAATATAGTATAGTTTAATCATCGTCTCCACATGGATTGGATTTAAATAATGTTCAGATAATTTCTGGCTTAAATGTTATTCAGGATGATTAAAACTTTGATTGGAATGATTATGAACTAAAATTAACTATTAAACCTAAGAAATTAACAATTGATCACAGTAAACTAGAACTGAGCAACACAGAAATATCAATGGGAGAAATAAGGGTCATGACAGGATAGGTGCAAGATAGCTATTCGGGGACCTAATTCTAGTTCAATTCACTTTAATGTTCTAATTGTTCTCACGAATTCACTCGATGATTAGTTCAACGTATAGATGAGACTTCTCTCCCCATTAAATCTTAACACTACAAGGTGAGCTAATGTAAATCATTGTGAAATTATGCAAGAACATGTTAATGGACTATTCTTTAGGAAAACGACTCTTAAATATCTCCTAAAAGATCTCTCGATTACATAGAAGAATCAATAAATTAAACCAACCAAGTAATGCAAAGATAATCACCAAAATATTCCTCTTTCGATTAAATAATTTGGTGAATAAAATTGCAATCAATTCTAAAGCTCTATAAACGAATTCATGCAAATAACTAGAGTTAAAATATACAATATCAATCAAAACACCATATCCGTTAAACCTTGAAGTAACCTACTCTATAATTATAGAGAAATTCATCACACATAAAGTCGAAGAATAAGAAAACATGAATTTAATCCAAACTCAGGTGTTGAGTTGAGGAAAGAATGATTAATCCTTCTGCTTTGAGTCTACATTGCTCTTCCAATCTTCCATATTCTCTAGAAATTGTGTTGTTAGAGTATTTATACCATCTAGAAATAGGCACGAACGAAACTATCCTTTCCAAGACGAAGTGGGAAAATTGAACCGCGAAAATATACTAATGCGTCGTGCCCTGTGTCGCACTAGTGGAACTTTTCAGAGAGAAGATTTTTGTCAGACATGCCACTTTGCATTGCTGCGCCACGCCTCACGGCGACCCATGAGGCATAGTAGTGCAATTTTCTTAGAGTAATTTCTTCGTGCACTTTTTGATATCCGGACTTGGTCCCCGACCTCCGAACGCGATTCCGGTTTAATTCCTTGGGCTTTTACTGAATTCAAAGCTCCAAATTATTCGATTTAGCTCCACATCATCTTATTAACTCGGAATCATGTCTTGAAAGGTATAAAACACGTAATAAGTGCAAATCACCATTATTTAGGCTCAATCACAATTAAAGTGTAGTAATCAGAGCATAAAATATGACTAAAATACGAGTTTCTAACTTACCATAAGATGTTCGCATTTGTGGACCTCCCTTGCAGAAGCGGCCAAACTTCACAAAAGCAACCACTGCCTAACCAGACTCCTCTTCGCATCTGCAAATCTCCTGTTCGGAGGTGTGAGCACTTGCACCAGACCTGCTAACAAAAACCAAAATGGTTCCAAACCCATTCGAAACATACCCCAAGCCCTCTGGGAACCCGTCTAATCATACCAACAAGTCATAATACCTCCCTCAACCCTATTCAAATGCTCAAAACACTGCAATTAATATCAAAATCAAGAATCATCGATCAAGCACAAGTTAAACTTCTCTTAAGTTCAATAAATTCCAAACTTCAAACAAGCATCCAACTCAAGTCTAATTAATACGGATTACATCCAAACTTTGCACACAAGTCCCAACAAAACAAACATATTCCAAGTCCTGGAACAATAATCTGAAGCCAATATCATCAAAGTCAACTCCCGGTCAAACGTGTGAACTCTCTGTACCTTCAAATTATCAACTTTCGACAAATTTTGCCAAAATATCCTAGGAACCTCCAAATTCAAATACGGGCATATTTCTAAGTCCAAAATTATATACAAACGTATTGGAATAATCAAATCACCAATCTGAGGTTGTTTATACAAAAGTTAAACATTGGTCAACTCGTACAACTTAAGCTTTCAAAATGAGACTAAGTGGCCGAATTCACTCCAAAACCTACCTGAAGCCAAAATAACCATCCCCGCAAGTCAAAAAATTTCAAACAAGCATAGGCAAAATATAAAATATGAAACAAGTCTCCAAATACACAAAATAACTGGCCAAATCATTACAAGTTTGAACGAAATATAGTAGAAATTGAGCCGATTTTTGGAGCCCTAGATCGTGGGATAATTAATTTTGAATGAAAATCGGTGGAGAGAGGTTTAATTTGAGAGAAAAAAGGTGAGAAAATAGTTGTTCTAAAAAGAAGTAAGAGAAAAAATGGGTAGGCAGGGGAAGAACGATTTTGGGTGGTGGATTTTTATTAATTTTTAGCCTTTTAAATTTTACCCTCCAAGTTTTTAAGTTGGAATAATTGTCCCTTACCCCTCTTAATTCCCCCTTGATTAATGGACTCACTCATAATTAAAAGTTGTGTCTCAAATCCTTACACAAGAGTTCAAAAGTCTTTTTAAACTCATTATTATTTCAATAATCTCCTTCATGATATTTTGAGGAGGGTAGAATTTCAAAAGCGATTGTAACTCTTTTGTAAAATGTCTAATCTTAAAGCATTAAGAGCTTGTTTGCAAAGCTATCTAGTAATTAATTTTGGGTGTAGTTGAGTATAATTATACAGTTTGATACTTGTTCAGCACGAAAGCAATTGAGAGGGTAATTAGCCCAATATGTACATAATTTGAAAAAAAATTATTGGAAGCTATTCAATTTAGTTGTTTGGGGCTTCTGCTTTATATTTTTTGCTACCTTTATGTGAAAATAATTGTTGATTGTATGAAAAAAAAATTAATTTCTGTAAAACCTTGGCCAGGGTTACAGATTTGTAAAGTTATAATTGTATCACCTAGTTGCAGTATATGCGTGTGGATGTAAGAAAATTGAAGACCAAAAAATTAAAAAATAGAAGTCCACCATTGAAGGCCATTCAAAGCTTCGCTTTTGAAAATAAGATTTTTTTGGAGTTTCTTAGTTGTTTGGATTAGGTATTGCTCCAATTAATTAAAAATATCAAGAGCAGTTCAAAATTAAAATTTGAAGTGATTTGGAGTAGATTTGAGCAAGATTTAAGTTAAATTTCAAAAAAGACGCAAAAAAGAAGACGAAGTCAGTTTTTCTATAATATTGTATAATAACGTATATGTGTGTATAAATACTTCTTATATACTATCACACACTTTTATATACATTTATACAAACGTATATACAAACTTATTCCACAATTTTCAGTTGCAATTTTTGTTCAAACCATTCCAGATCTCCATTAAATGATTTCAAGTTTTGTATACATCCTCCTTATACTATTTCTAACAAGTCTAAAGGACACCCACTCAAAATTTCTCACAAAACCAGATTCGAAATATAAATAAACTTATTTAAGCTTGTTCAACAATGGTGGACCGGTCTAAATCTAAATAAGTTCAAATTTTGTATACAACCTCCTTATACATTTCTAACAAGTCTAAACCACATCCACTCCAAAATTCGAACAAAATCATATTCGAAATTTAAACCCATTTATTTAAGTGTGTTCAACAATGGCGGATTATCTTAAAAATCTATTTTTTTACCTCCCAAATATATTTAGTTTGTTGAACTAATATTTGAGCGATAATTACGGATTCGAAAATTAGATTAAAAGGTTGAGCATTTAAAAAAAATTGAATAACAATTTCGAGAACCTATTTGGAGTTGAATGTTGAATCTTAGCATATTATTTTTGGATTACAACTTTGCAAAGTTAAATATAGGCCACTTAATTGCAATGTATGTGGAGAGTTGTATTTATATGTAATTCCCCCAATTTTTAATATATTATTTAATATATTTCAATAGGTTAATCTGAAACAAATATATTTAAATATGTAATTATACTTGTCCAACCAGATTTGACAGTGAAAATTATATTACAACTACATTATGAAAAATAACAAAGATAATTACTATACTAGTATATAATTTATTATAGCGATTAATTACTATCTTAGTAATTACACAACCAAGACAACAATATATTTAACTTTCTTTTATTACAAAAGAAAAAGGAAGCTTCCTCCTCACATTTTTTTCCTTTTCCGACGTAAAAGCCAAAAGACACCAAGTGCACGAGTCACATTTTTTCCTTCCGGTTTTCGGGAAACATAAAAGAAAACTGAATTAAAAACCCAACATCCAAAAGAAATAAAAAAAAAAAGTAAAAACAAAATAAAAACCAACAAGAACAAGAACTAGTTTGTGGCATAATTGAACCCCCAAGGTTTCATTCTTTTCATTTACTGCACCTAATTTCTACGAACTAAAATCTCGCCGATCATCAATCCCCGATTATCCTTACAATATACAAAATCCACTGTTTTCGACGTTATCTCCGGCGATCACCATATCTTCGAGATCAGTTTCCTTTTTGTTTTACACTTAGTTGACTTCAGCTTTATCTTAATTCTAGGGTTTGAGGATTTTGAATTATCGAATTGATGCAACAATTCGTAAGTAACTAGTCATGTCAAAGTTTTAGATTGTAAAATTTTGCAATTTATTAATGGCGAGCGCCGGTGAGGAAGACAACGACGCTATACTGAGCGACGTGGAGGCGGACGATCCGCTACCTATTGATATAAAGCCTCCGCCACCGGAAGATGTCTCAATTGAGAAATTCCATGAGATTCTTGCGGAGCTGGATCGAGAGCGGCAAGCTCGATTAGCCGCAGAGAATTCTAAATCGGAATTGCAAGTTTCGTTTAACAGATTGAGAGTTCTCGCTCATGAAGCAATCAAGAAGCGCGATGAGCACTCGAGACAACGCGATGAAGCATTACGGGAAAAGGAAGAAGTTTCTAAAACAGTTGAGAAGGTAACGGATGAACTAAAAGAAGCAATTAAGCAGAAAGATGATTTTGCTAAGCAGTTAGAGGAAGTGAAAAAAGCGAAAGAATCAATGAGAACTGAGATGGAAACTTCTGGTTCAATGTTAGTTAGTGGAATTGATAAAATATCTGGAAAAGTTAGTCAATTTAAGAATTTTGTAGCTGGTGGATTACCTAGGTCACCGAAATACACAGGATTGCCAGCTGTCTCATATGGCGTGATCAAACGGACGAATGAGATTGTAGAGGAGCTTTTAAGACAGATTGAATCAACAACAAAGTCAAGGAACGAGGCACGGGAACAAATGGAACACAGGAATTATGAAATTGCTATTGAAGTTTCAGAGTTAGAGGCGAAGATTAGTGGTTTGAGAGAGGAGGTTGCGAAGAAAGCTTCAGCTGTCGACAGTTTAGAGAAATCTGTAAGTGAAAAAGATGAGAAACTATCGGAGTTGGAAGGAGTGATGCGTGAGAAGCAAAATGCATTGGAGAGTGAAGTGGTTGGATTGAGGGATTTGGTGAGTGAATACGAGGGTAGGTTAAGCAGTTCAGAAAGAAAGCTGGAAATGCAAAGACCATTACTTGCTGAGCAACTGAAATATGTTGGGAATATACACGAACAGATTTATAATGCTGTTAAGGTTGTTGATGCGAGGAAGGCATCTGAGTTGTCGGAATCCTTGTTTCTTGCGCAAGAGATGGACTTGGAAGAGAATATAAGGGCAGTTTTAGCGGGGTTGGAATCTATTTATGAAATGAGTGAATTCATTGTCCATAAAACGAGAGATTTGCTAGAGGAGAGGAGTCGTGAAGTGAAAAACCTAAATGAGTCAGTTTCTCAGTTAGTAAAAGAAAAAGAACAAATTGGATCTTTACTGAGAAGTGCTCTTTCAAAGAGAATTTCAGTGGATTTATCATCCAAAACAAATGAATTGTTTAAGATAGCGGAAAATGGATTGAGAGAAGCTGGGATAAATTACAAGTTTAATAATCGCGTTGGCGATGGCAAGATCCCTGCTTCTGATATTAAAAAGGATGCAGCAAATACAGAAGAGGATGAAGTATATGCTTTGGTAAGTCTTTTTTGGTACTAATTCGTATTCAAAGCTTCTTGCTATTTTATTAACTAATTGATGTTCTTGATGTAGGCTGGTGCATTAGAAAATATAATTAGGCAGTCTCAGGTTGAGATCATTGACCTAAAACATACTGTGGAAGAGCTAAGGTACCTCCTGTTCAAGCTTATATTGGGTTAACTATTTTTTGAGCCGCATTTCTTCACTATGTGATGCTACTCGGCTTGAGCGAGCGGATCTGATGCATGCCCCCTTTGTCTTCTTTTTCTTCTCTAGAAACACTCGAGTATGACTTAGCCTATCCTTATCCTGACTTTTGTTGTTTATCATTTTGCTATACTAAATCAAAGGGCAGAGTCAAGTTTACTGAAGGAACATGTGGAAACTCAAGTGAAGGAACTCAGTCAATGGAAGCAACGTGTGGAGGAACTTGAAGAGAAGGAGAGGGTGGCAAATGAAAATGTAATGCACTGCCAAATCTCAATATATTATTTCCTGATACTGGTATTTGGTTCATAGAGTTTGATGTCATTTGTGGAGGTTTGCGTACGAGAATTCTGGTAAGCTCATATGCATTGTAATCATTTTTGTCTTATTATCTTACAAATAACTTTCTCATTGTAGGTTGAAGGACTTATGATGGACATCACTGCTGCTGAAGAAGAAATTACACGGTGGAAAGTCGCTGCACAGCAAGAAGCTGCTGCAGGTAAAGCTGTTGAACAAGAGTGTGAGGCACAGGTAATTGATGCTTAAACGCTCTTAATGTAGTTTAACTAATGGTTGTGAAAGTCATAAATGCATTTCTAACGAGTGGAATCTGATCTCTATTAAACTGGTCCGGGAATACTTTTGTCGTGCTGCAGGTTTCTGTTTTTATGCTGTTCTGTTTTCCACTAGACACAGGCTGTCACAGTTGTGGTTGTTTATTCAATTGCTAAGAAACTTTTAGCAAGTTTCTGACTTATTTGAGAAGCTGAAACTGGTTACTTCATCAGTACTGCTAAAGTCTTTCAACTTCTGTATCATCTATTGTATTTTAGAATGAAGATAAATCATCTGCTTTAGGCAGATTTTTCTTCCAACCAGACACCTTTTCAAGGGTTTGAACTTTGAAGTGTAACCCTTGTTTCGTTTGGCCTTTAAATTAAACCTCTTGGAATGATAAAAGATATTTACTACTTCATGAAAAGAGATGGATCTTAAAAGCTGTTTCAGTAATGTTCTTCTCTTCCCCCCCCCCCTTTTTTTTGGGGGGGGGTTGTGCCAGTGTGAAGAGGTGCTTTGAGTCAAAAAAGTTCTCAAATTGCGTTGCGATCTATCTCAATTTTGAATGAGATTTAAAGATAAGAAATCAAAACAAGATATTTAATTTCAAAGTTCTGTTTCAAAAATAAATAAAAATCAACTCCAAAGTCTTGAGTAATTTTTTGTTGCTAGTAGGAGGAAGTACATTGTGATATAAAAAGGAAAGAGAGGTGAACTTTCATATTATCAAGAAAGTTGGCCAAAGCATGTAAAAGCATACAAGAACCTACCATGTGTAGTGATCTATCTCAATTTTGAATGAGATTTAAGATACGAATGCCAAAACGAGATATTCAATTTGAAAGTTCGGTTTTAAAAAAAATAAAAAAATCAACTCCAGAGTCTTGAGTAATTTTTGTTGCTAGCAGGAGGAAGTACATTGTGATATAATGGCCAAAGCATGTAAAAGCACAAAAGAACCTACCATGTGTAGTGGGCTCGACGCCCCTATGTAAGCCATGCTTTTAGGAATTAGCAATTTATTCAATGAATATGTATTGCCGAAAGGATATAGAAGATTCACACAAACAGGCCCTACTGGTTGGGTTTTGAGGTCAAGTTGATTGATTTGGATTCTGGTGTGATATGTCTGCTAGCTCTCTTTAGAGATCCCTCTCTTTACTCGATGGATAGCGCTTATTCACTTGCAGTCAACAAAATGAGTTTCCTCAGATAATTGAGATCCCTTTGCTGTCAGGTTTCTTTATATTCTCCTGGTCAAGAGTTTGTTCCTTTAGAAAGGCCAGATGATCAGAACAATACATGTGGGAAAAAGAAGGCCATACCCAATGAGTTCTCTCTTCTGACAAAAGATACTTCTGATTTTCCTTGTTATATATTGTTACTTTATCAAAGAAGGAAGAAATAATAGATCTGGAAAAAAACCCAGAAGATATAGAAGTCCACTACAGAAATAGAAGTGTTGTCATCACCTGTCTCAAAAAATTAACTGAAATAAATAGAAGAGTATTGCCCTTTGCTAGAGCAACATGCTTCAGCAAACAAGTATGTGGGTGCTGTTTTATTGTTTTATACTCTCCTCTCTGTCTCTCTATAGTTGATTATGAAGGACTAAAAATAGTTTAAAATATGAATATTTTTCACGATCCAAAATTCCACCAAGGTCGCTATGACACCTAACCCAAACTGTTAGGTGACCAACAAGCATAACCAACAAATCCGGATACCAACAACAACAACAACGACCCAGTAAAATTCCACAAGTGGAGTCTGAGGAGGGTAGTGTGTACGCAGACCTTACCCTTACCCCGATGGAATAGAGAGGTTGTTCCCGATAGACCCGCGGCAACAAATCCGGATACCATAGAGACATAAACAAGTCTAAACATGGATAAGATCGTAAGTCTAAATCTGATAATACATAAGTGCGGAAATACTCCAAATACAACCCCCAAGGACTAGTAATACAAGTCATGAGCGACTAAAGATGGAGAAATACAACATTCTCAAAATATAATTATCTAAAATAAAGGACAAAAATAGATATGAAGGCGGTGACTCCAAAAGCTGCGGATCCAAGCAAGACAACTCACCACGAAGTCCCCAAGTGTTAGCTTGATGCTATCTTCTAGGTCCCGCTAGTACCAGGAATAGAGTTTGCACAAAAATGTGCAAAAGTATAGCATGAGTGCAATAATCACGTGTATTCATTAAGTATCAAGTCTAACCTCAACGAAATAGTGGTGAGGTTTTGGTAAAAGATACTCTCTTGATGCTATCAACTCTGACCCACCATCGGCATGGCTGACAGCCTGACACAAGAGTGGCTCTGATACCATCTGTAACAGCCCAGCCCGCTAATGATAAGTCCATTTTTGGGCCTAGGCCCTTACGGGTTTAAAACACGTCACTAGGGTTTAAGGCTTGTTAACTTATATACCCAACATCCCTCTTGTGTTTTGCCGATATGGGATTCTGTCTAAAGTCTGAGGTGTTACATATAAGGGGTGTACGATAAAGGCTCAACCTTTACATCAAACCGACACTTCACTAGTGTCCAACAACCTGCTAACAAGCCTCATGCATGTGTAAAATGCACCAAAAAGCGCATATAAATGATATGCATGAACACAACATGTAAAAATGCATGAATCGGCATAGTGGATTCATTTAAACAAAATAAAGCTTCCACCTTTGTGCTCAAACTCATCAACAGGTATCATAATCACAGTGTTTTGGAAAGCGTTAAGTGCAAAAAAAGCGACAAGGTCTCGCTTCACTGAAGCGAGAAGCGCGAAGCGAAGCGCACGCTTTTTTCATGTGAAGCGCAATTGAACACATAAATAAAAAAAATAGGCATAGATAAATGGCTAAGAACTCAGTGATCCACGTCACCTCTTATGTATGTCAGCCCCCCAACACATAGCATGTAGCACATAAGTCCATTCTTTGGAAAAATTTCCCTAAGTCAAGGTTAGCTAGGATACTTACCTTCTTCGGAATAAGCTTCAACCTTCAAAAGCGCCTTCCCTTTCTCTGTGGCCTCCAAACGTCCAAAATTTAGTCAAATAATACTTAACGAGGTCAAATAAGGGTATAGGAATCAATCACATATGAAAAAGACTCCATCTTTATCGGAATGTCAAAAGTCAAAAAAAAATCTACCCGAGCCCACATGGTCAAAACCCAAGATCAAAACCAAACGGTGACCTATAGCCTCCGGAATCCAAATATATAATTTATTTTCAAATTTAAGTCCAAATCGGTGTTCAAAACTCAAAGTTCACTTTTCAAAAATTTAGTTCAAAATCTCTTTTTCCCTCTTTGAAATCCTTGATTCTAAGGCAAAATCAAAAATAGATTCGTGTAATAATCAGATTCAAGTTATAATTACTTACCCTAATGAGGTAGATGAAAATCCCCTCAAAATCACCTCAATCCGAGCTCCTTAGCTTCCAAAATGGTGAAATGAATTCTAAGTATGAAATGAGGTTATTTACAAGTGCGGAAAAGTGGCAGAAAGTACATAAAATGACTGAAATGGGTGCTGCTGCAATTTTGTTGCTGGTTTTTGCCTTAAAAACCTTCCCTGAACACCCCAAAACTCCCGAGTGTCGGGGACCCTTTCAAATCATCCCAATGTTGACTTTGGTCAAGTCTAAGCACTTTAGGCTTCCGGTTCAAGTTAAGTCTCCCAAAATGCTTCCAAACCCTTCGGGACCGTGCTACCAGTACTTGCAATTCATAAATCACCAAATGAACCTACGAGAAGTCTCAAATAAGGGAACGCTGTCCTAGAACTCAAAACGATCGGTTGGGTTATAATATCATCGCAACTATGGCTACAATGAGTGGAAAAGAAATAGAGTGAGTAGAGTGCTCAATACGAAGACTAGGGTGTCTATGTATTAAGATAACAACAACAACAACCCAGTGTAATCCCACAAGTGGGGTCTGGGGAGGGTAGGATGTACGCAGCCTTACCCCTACCTGGAAGGGCAGAGAGACTGTTTGCGATAGACCCTCGGCTAAAGAAGGTGAAAGAACCCCCGATAGCAAGTAATAGCAAGACAAATAGTTAGAAAACTAAATCGAAGATAGCAACAGAGAATATCAAAGAGGTACCAATAACAAGTAATAGCAAGATAATATATTTAGAAAACTAAATTCAAGGCAGCAAACGAGAATATGAAAAGTGCTGCTAGCAAACTACGGAATTACCGATGGCAAGTAATAACGGAACAAGACATGAGAATATAGCAAACTAAGGAAAAAAAAGGTACCATACTAGCACTAATACTATCGAACTAGAGAAGACAAAGGGAAACGCACGGCTACCTACTAACCTTCTACCCTGATCTTCAACCTCCACATCCTTCTATCTAAGGTCATGTCCTCGGTTAGCTCAAATTGCATCATGTCCCGCCTGATCACCTCTCCCCAAGACTTCTTTGGCCTACCTCTACCCCTCCTCTCACATCTCCTATGTATTAAGATAGTAGTAGCAATTCACGATGTGATGTATGAAAGCTTGCCATGGTGTATGAACTTTGGCATGCCGTTTTAGAAGAACTGCAACTTGGGTGTTTGATACTATTCACTAGGTTGCAATTAACTATGCCTTGTTTCATACATACATACATTAAGCTAAGATGCAAGGTCAGAGTTTGATGTCCAGAAGTTATTGCCTTTATTCCAGCTCTAGCTCTCAAATGGAATACTAAATTTTTAGGTTTCTATTGTGAAAAATCAGAATCTACAATCTAGTAAAGCTCACGAAAGCACTTTTATACTGGGTAAGTCACTTGGATGTCTGATTCTACTAGAAAAATAATGCCATACCGAGCATTGCATAGACAATGTTACATTTATTTACTGAATTAGCAAGATATACAATATCAACGACCAAGCATCACTGGCCATAGACAGAAGAGAAATCTCTCTCTATGTCAATTTGTAATGCAGGTTTTATGTGAATCTTTGAACCTCAAATGTCAAAGCGAATTTTATAGCCATTATCGGAGAGAAAATCAGATTCTAATAAAGTTCAGAACAGCACTTTATATTGGAGTCGTGCACTTAGATGTTCGTCTACTAGAAAAACAGTGCAGCTGTGGAAGTGCATAGACAATAGCACATTTAATTTCTTAATCAACAGGATAGCTCTTACCGAAATGAATGGACAATTGGGTTTTGCACCATTGACCGTTTGTCCCCTATGCAAATAGGAATACATCTCAGTTTATGTGGTTTAGAGATATTGACAACTCTAGAATAATCTATCAACCAAATGATTTAACATTAATGGGGTTCTGATTTCATACTTTAGAATTGACTAGTAGAATACAAAAGCGAGCAGTATGCCTATGTTTTTTTTTTCCCCACTTCTCCAGCAATTTCTTGTAAATAAACTGCTGCATGTTCTGCCATTCCGGTTACTGCCTCATCGACTATTTTTTTGAAATTTTTTCGATGGTTCTTGCAGTTGTCGGCTGTACGCCAGGAGCTTGAGGCAGTGAAGGAGGCCGTACTAGAGTCTGAGAAGAAGCTCAAATTCAAAGAAGAAACAGCTGATGCAGCCATGGCTGCAAGAGATGCAGCTGAGAAATCATTGAGACTGGCAGATTTAAGAGCATCAAGGCTGAGGGATAAAGTGGAAGAGCTCACTCGTCAGCTTGAAGAGCTAGATGGTAGGGAAACATCCAGAACTGCTCTAAACAGGCCAAGATACATATGCTGGCCATGGCAATGGCTTGGCTTAGATTTGGTAGGTACGAGACGTGTAGACACACAACAAGAGAGTGCCAATGAAATGGAACTTTCCGAACCCCTTCTTTGATCGCCTCTTCTCTTACTTTTGATAATAGTATACTTCTTTGAACTCCCAGTATTTTATTCTTTTCTCTTGTTCTCTTCTTGTAATTCATTTTTATTATTTCCTCTGCTTTTTCTTCTTTTCTTTTTTTTTTCAAATTTCCACCTGCTGTATATTTTTTGTGATATTTGTAAGAAAAATAATCAGATAAATGATATAGGAGATTAATTGTTCAAAGTAAGACGAGCCTTTTGGATTGTACACAAGTTACACTGTCTCTGTTCAGAGGAAGTCTGTCTTAGACGTCTTTTCGTAGTTCATGGGCATCAAGGAATGGTAAATTTTTTAATTCTTGGCCTCAATAGCATTGGTTTTTAATCTTTCGATAGAAAGGGAGTAGAAGGTCTCAAATAAAAGTAAAGGTAGCTCCATTAATATTAGAGGAAATTGAAATGGTATTCGAGAAATGATTTATGGCGGGAAGTGCTTTGAAGAACGACGAATTGGATTGTTCATTTCGTAAAGTTGAAGGTAAAACCATTTGTTGCATTAGAGTTATAGTGTCGTTCTTAATTTGCTAGAGTTTGCTCGCAGGGATTCTAGGATCTTTCATCAATAATAATTTCCATTTACAAAAATAAAGGATATTACAAATTTTTGTTGAACTCAATTCATGTTTTGACACGAAAGAAGGCTGATTTGAGGTTAATGTTCAGTCACGTAAAAATCAACTCGGTGTGCGTAAATACTCATTACCATTTAAGAGGGTATTTGGATTAGCTTATTTTAAGTGTTTCTTGACTTTTAAGTACTTTTTTAGTTTGTGTAATATTTGAGAATGATAAAAAATGCTTAAAAATACATACTTTTAGGCATAAAGAACAAAAATAAGTTAAAAGCCAAAAGTCGAATATTAATAACTTATGACTTTTGACTATTAACTTAAAAGCTACTACTTTTTATAAGGCAATCCAAACATCCTCTGAGTCTTAAAAAAAAAAAAAAAAAGTCGTGGTAGACAAATTCATGGTGAATCCTTACATTACTAGTATTGTGGGGGCATGTTCATCTAGGCACGCGTTACATCGTTGGAGGAGTTTAAATAGTGTGATATTCCTCTTTAAATTCAAATACGATAATCTTACTGAAAATAAATGGGGGCTACGACTCCTTATTCCAAGATCAACAATCGATTTTACTCGCTTAACCTTTTTAATCCATAAATGGAGCAAATCAAGACTATTAGTGTAACACTCCTCAAATCTATCAAAGTTTCAAGACGCACTAAATATAAAATTTACTTTGAATTTTTTTTATTTTAAATTATGCTTCTATTAAGGATTTAAGTCCTTGTGATTGATTTTTGAGTTACTTTTCTATTTATAAATAATTGGATATACAATTAGGAAAATATTATTAATTTTTAAAAGTGGGTATCATTAATTATTACTTAAGTTAAAAAAAAAGGAAAAAGGGATGTGGAAAACAAAATGGCCCCAAGCCTCAAAGAGAAACAGAAAGTTCGTTCTGTCGTTATCAATAACGACGGAAGGCAAAAGCTTAGACGAAAAAGAACAGTTTGCTCACGAAATAGAGGCTTCTTATCACGCAGGCAACGAAAAATCTAGGGTTCTTTACAAATTACTAATTCTTGAACTCAGGTATATAAAATTTCTTATTGTCAATTACCCTACAATAGTAATAGGTAAGAAATGAATAGTTATTCCCTTATTTCTCTATATCAAAAGTAAAGTTCTGTGTTTAGGTGCGAAACTTTAAAATTAATTAAAATGTACTCATTGTTGTAGAATCCATCGTTTGATTGGAGCCTACATATTGGCTCGAGAAGTTTTGAGGTGAGTTGATATAACTTTTTACTAAAGTGGTCTAACTCACAAAAGCACGCATACAAGGTGTTTGATGAATTGCTTAAAAGAGTTTATATTTACTTAATTGGAGCGAGTGAGTACCTATTAACTTAGAATTGTTCTAGCAAAGTTTAGATGATTTATTATAATATATGTGCTTAAATTTTCAGATGCTTGTGCTATTCTTATATGTTATTTTCATGTTGAAAATTTATGAAGAAGAAAGAATCTTTAGAAATACTTTTACATGTTTATTTCATTCTTATGACATGCTTTACATTTAAGGATACCAGCATCAGCATGTATATGATGTTCTATAAAGAAAAGATTTAGACTTGAAAAGTCACAAGAAGAAGTTTTAGAAAGAAAAGATTTTTGGGAGTATCCTTTATTCTAAGAAGGGGTCATCGTACAGGCCGATGGTCCTGACCAAGGCGTTGACTTCCTGAAACTACTTGTGCCAAAGTAGGGAGCACACGAGCCGATGGTCTCGTTGCTGATAATTTACTTAGCCATGCTAAGGTATGATGCATGAGCGCTGAGAACCATGAAGCGAGTGGTACCTCATGGATTGGGCCTATTCGATCATGTTGGGATCGAACCCATGCCGATCAGACGGTGAATGAGACAAAATTAAGTCAGGATAGTTGGAATTCCCAAAGTATAAAGTGAAGTATTTTTTTTAGAAAGAAAAGAAAAGAATTTCTTTTAGAATATTCATAAACTGCTATTATGCAATTATTTAGAATTATTCTTATAAGCTTTATGTTTTACATGCCTTTAGAACCCTTGCTCATAATGTATATGTTATTAAAGTTTCTCCCCCTGTTGTTGAGACTCACTGAGTATAATGGATGGTACTGACGTTCTCTTTTAGGAACCTACGTTGGTCTGTGGTACAACGTAGGAACCGGATTTGTAGGCGAGAAGGCTACGAGTTAGGACTTCCTTCTCTTCCAGTGCTATTGGTGAGCTCCGCTTTTGTTCGTGGAGTATTTCTTAGAGTCATCTTTATTTAGTTATTTCTTTGTTACTTAGAGAAATGACCAGTAAATCTCATGTTCTGAGCAGTGCGTCAGTTTATTAGTAGAGGCTTCATAGACATAGTCATTGAGTTAAGATTCAGATATTTTTGATAATAATTTAGCAGTATTTCATTGATTACTATGAATAAAGTTTTGCAGTTGATTTATTTAAATGCTTAAATTAAACAAAAGTATTTGATTAGAGTATTGCCTTGTTGCATATAAAGTTTGGAATTATAAAAGATTTGATAAGCAGAGATGGTTTGCTCGGTCATATTTAGTGATCGAGTGCCGGTCCCGGCTTATTCAGAAAATGGGTCGTGACAAACTTGGTATCAGAGCATCAGGTTTATGGAGTCCTAGGGGTCTATGAAGTCATGTTAGTAGAGTCTTGTTTATGTGTATGAAGCGCGCCATACTTATAAACATGAGGCTACAAGCATTTAGGAAAAGTCTCTTTTTTCATACTTTAGATCGTGCAGTAGAGTCTACCGCTAAGAAATTATCTAATTTATTCATTTATCCAAAACTCACTGAAATAGCTCGTACTCGCAACTCTGACAGTGACACTTAGGATGCTGCTCAAGAAACTATCGCTACTATTGTGGCTCAAGGTAGAACTAAGAAAGCTTCGACTCAGAAAAGGAGGGGAAAATCCACAAAGGAAGTCCAAGTACCCCGGGTTGAACAAGAAAAAGGGGTGGAGCATGATGATCCAGTACCTCAGGATCCAGTACCGCCACCAATAGCAGATCCGGATCAGGAAACTATATCTCCTGAGGTGGGCCAGATATTTAATATTTTCAACAGTGCTATGAAGATGTTTAAAGCCTTTATGGCCAACCAAACGAGAGAAGATATGAGATTCCACCTCAATCAAATAGACAGAACAATTCTGAGTCCTCAAGAGTAAATGAATTTTTGAAGTTAAGTCCTCCAGTGTTCCAGGATTTTATAGTTGATGAAGATTCGATGTTGTGGCTGGACGGTGTCAAAAAAGCTCTCATAGTGATGAAAGCATTTGATGATAAAGCTGTGGAGCTAGCTGCTTACCAGCTTAGAGATGTGGCCGGCGCTTGGTTTGAGATGTGGGAAAAGGAAAGAGATGAAGATGATGGTCCGCCTACTTGGGAAGAATTTGAAGAGGCCTTCATGGCTAACTTTATCCCAGAAAGGGATAGGGAAGCTAAGGCTACAGAGTTCGAACAACTCAAGCAAGGGAATAAAAGTGTGCAAGAGTACTACATGGAATTCATAAGGTTAGTTAAGCATGCTTCTCACATGGTTAAGACTGAAAAAGCAAAGATTCACAGGTTTGTTGGCGGTTTAGCTTACCACATTAAGGATACGACATCATCTGCAGCAGTAGGGATGAAAGCCTTCTCCTCTGTTGTGGGATTTGCTAAGCACTTAGAAAAGGACAGATAACTAAGGAGAGAATAAAAAGAGCATAACAAGAAAACCCATACAACGGGTAGGTTTAATGGTATATCCAGCGGAGGTGGAAGGGATTCCTCTAATAAGGAGTCATTAGCACCAGCTCAGTCCAGTCATCAGTCAGGTGGTGCGTCTTCCTTTAAACGTACTCAGAGTTATGGAAATCAGTCTCGCCAGAATCAGAAGTTTAGGACATCATCCTCACATAGCCAGAGTCATGCTGAGCAACATTCACATCAACAAGGTCTTTGTGGTACATGTAAGTGGTAACATTCGAGTCAGTGCAAGCTCGGGTTTCATGGTTGCTACCATTGTGGAGACATTGGTCATATAAAGTCCAACTGCCCAAAGTTGCTACGTAATTTTAGCGGTGGATCAACTCGTCCATCTAGTTCCTCAGCTACTGCAGTTGCAGCACCTCAGGCTCGTGGTTCTCATAATCAGACCAGGAATGAAGCAGGCAGAAGTGCAGACCGAGTTACTCAGGGAGAGGGACAACCCCATTTGTTTGCTACCCTTGATCGTCAGAGTGCAGAGGCATCTACAAAAGTTATTACAAGTATATTTTTAGTCTGCTCACATAATTCTTATGCCATAATGGACCCAGGTTCAATGTTTTCATATGTGACTCCATACTTTGCAATTAACCTCAGACTAGAACCTGAACAACTTGGTGAGCCATTCCTAGTATCTACTCCAGTTGGCGAGTCACTGAAAGTTACCAGAGTCTATAGAGGTTGTATAGTTTCAGTCCAAGGTCGCAACACTAAAGTCGATCTCATAGAGTTAGAAATGGTGGATTTTGATGTGATCATGGTTATGGATTGGTTGTCTTCCTGCTATGCCATGTTAGATTGTCATGCCAAGATATTCAGGTTCCAATTTCCAAATAAAGAAGTCTTAGAGTGGAAGGGTAGTTCAGCATCGCCTGTAGGTAAGTTTATTTCTTACCTTAAGGCACAACGAATGATCGATAAGGGGTGTCTCGCCTATTTGGCTCACATTATTAATCCAGAATCAGAACCACCAGCTCTTCAGTTAGTGCCAGTTGTTAGAGAATTTCCAGAAGTTTTCCCATATGACCTTTCTGGAGTTCCTCCCGAAAGAATCATAGACTTCGGCATTGATCTCATGCTAGGCACTCAGACCATATCTATACCTCCTTATAGGATAGCTCCAACAAAATTTAATGAGTTGAGAGAACAGTTGAAAGACCTTCTTGACAAGGGCTTCATCAGACCGAGTGTTTCACCATGGGGTGCCCCGATCCAGTTTGTCATGAAGAAAGATAGGTCTCTCAAAATGTGTATCGACTATCGGCAGTTGAATAAAGTTACCATTAAGAACAAGTACCCACTGCCAAAGAATTGATGATTTATTTGATGAACTTCAGGGTGCAAAGTACTTTTCAAAAATAGACTTGAGGTCGGGGTATAATTAGTTGAGAATCAGAAAAGAGGATATATCTAAAACAACCTTTAGAACTCGCTACGAGCACTATGAATTTCTAGTGATGTCCTTCGGGTTGACAAATGCTCCAGCTGCATTCATGGACCTCATGAACAGAATTTTCAAGTCATTCCTGGATACCTCTATTATCGTGTTTATAGATAATATTTTGGTATACTCTAAGAGCAAGGAAGATCATGCAGAACACCTTAGAATACCTTTGCAGACCTTGAAGGAGAATGAGCTTTATTCCAAGTTTTCAAAATGTGAGTTCTGGTTGTAGTCGGTGGCATTCTTAGGTACGTGGTATATAGTGAAGGAATAAAAGTAGACCATTAGAAGATAGAAGAAGTCAAGAACTGGCCTAGGCCGACAACGCCAACCGAAATCAGGAGTTTCTTGGGGTTAGCTGGCTACTATAGAAGGTTTGTAGAGGGGTTTTCCTTACTTGCAGCTCCACTAACTAAGTTGACTCAGAAAGCAGTTAAGTTCCAGTGGTCAGACACTTGTGAGCAGCGTTTTCAAGAGTTAAATAAAAGGTTGTCCACTGGACCTGTATTAACCTTGCCGACAGGTTCGGGTGGGTTCACAGTGTATTGTGATGACGTGAGAGTTGGTCTCGGTTGTGTTCTTATGCAAAATGGAAAAGTTATTGCTTATGCTTCCAGGCAGTTAAAGAATCATGAAAAAACTATCCCACACACGACTTGGAGCTTGCAGCATTAGTATTTGCATTAAAAATATGACGACATTACCTTTATGGCGATCATTCTAAAGTGTTTACAAATCACAAAAGCCTCCAGTACATTTTCAAGCAAAAAGAACTAAATTTGAGATAGAGAAGGTGGCTTGGGCTATTGAAAGATTATGACATCAATATTCTTTATAACCCGGGCAAAGCTAATGTAGTAGCAGATGCACTTAGTAGGAAGTCAATGGTGTCTTGGCCCATCTTGCAATACAAAGGAGATCTTTGGGTCGAGAAATTCAAAAACTAGCAAATGATAGAATTAGATTGGATGAGACCGAAGAAGGAGATATAACTGCTTATGCCTTAGCGCAATCCTCCCTTATTGCGCATGTTAAGGCTAAACAATACGAAGATCCGTGCTTAGTGAAATTAAAAGAAGGAGTCAGAAGCAAAGAAATGACTGCTTTCACTCTAGGAAGTGACGGAGTTTTGAAGTTGAATGATCGGTTATGTGTGCCTGATAAAGATGGTCTTAGGAAGGCCATAATGGAGGAAGCTCACAGTTCGAGGTACTCTATCCACCTAGGTGCTACCAAAATGTATCTAGATTTGAAAGAGTTTTATTGGTGGAAAGGCATGAAGAAACAAGTAGCAGATCATGTGGCTAAATGTTCAAATTGCCAGCAAGTCAAAGATGATCATCAAAGGCCTGGTAGCCTAGCTCAAGATATAGAGATACCACAGTGGAAGTGGGAGATGATTAGTATGGATTTCGTAGTAGGTCTACCTCGTACATATCGTAAACATAATTTAATTTGGGTTATTGTAGATCAACTGACAAAGTCCGCGCATTTCCCCAGTAAAGACAACAGACTCCACAAAGCAGTATGTGCAGTTGTACATCAAAGAAATAGTCCGATTACATGGTACTCCAGTTTCAATCATATCTGACATAGGCCCTCAGTTCATGGCGCATTTTTGGCAGGCATTTCAGAAAAGATTAGGTACCAAGGTCAATTTGAGCACCGCTTTCCATCCACAGACCGATAGTCAAGCAGAAAGGACCATTCAGACTATTGAAGGTATGTTGTGAGCATGTGTTATAGATTTTGGAGGTAATTGGGATGATCACTTGCCACTTATAGAATTCGCTTACAATAATAGCTACCAGGCCAGTATTAGTATGGCTCCTTATGAAGTGTTGTATGGGCGGAGATACAGGTCTCCAGTGGGCTGGTTTGAACCAACAGAGGTGTCGTTGATTGGTCCAGGGTTTGTTTGTGAGGCCTTGGAGAAAGTTCAGCTAATTAGAGAAAGACTTAATGCGGCTCAGAGTCGTCAAAAGTCTTATTCTGACAAGTGGCATCATGGGTTAGAGTTCATGGTTGGTGATAAGGTATTTTTGAAAGTTTCACCAATGAAAGGAGTTATGAGGTTTGGTAAGAAAGGGAAAATTAGCCATAGATTTATCGGACCTTATGAAATTCTGGAAAAGAAAGGAAACGTGGCTTATAAGCTAGCGCTACCCGTTGAGTTGTCCTCTGTTCACCCTATCTTTCATGTATCTATGCTTATAAAGTACATTCATGATGAATCGCATATAATACTTGCCGATACCGTAGAAATTAAAGAAGGCTTGACTTATGAAGAGGTACCTATATAAGTTCTCGATAGGCAAGTAAGAAAGTTGAGAACATAAGATTTAGCATCGGTAAAAGTTTGTGGAGTAATCATGATTCAAAAGAGGTTACGTGGGAGGTCGAGGAAGATATGAGGAAGAAATATCCACATTTATTTGAGGAAAAAGGTATGTGAAACTAGGTTTGGATTGACATTTATATTTTATTTATTAAATACAAATTAGCATGTGTTTATGTCCTTGATAGATTATAAGTAGTTGTTGAAGTAATTTAGTTTTTGTGAGAGTATATTTAGTGTCACACCTCCTTTTTACACACCTACCCCGAAGGATAATGTATAAGTGAGTTTTTCAATTTAAAGTGACATTATTCGAAATGGGATTATTTATTTATTTTTAGAGTCGACACTTGGGATAGGATTGACTTTTGGTGTCTCAACTCAACGGTTTAACTTAAATCCCAAATCGAGGAAAATGTTCGAATTCCCAATTGGAGTCTGCGAACCAGAAATTCTGAATAAGGAATTCCGTTGACCCGAGGGAAGGTGTTAGGCACTTCCGGATCCCGTGATTCTAGCACGGTCGCTTAAATTATTATAATTGGCTAAAAATCTGATTTTAATACATGTTTTAACTTATGTTACAATTTTAACTTTATAACCGCTTTTATTATTATATTTTTAGGAAGATTTCAACGTTATTTAAAATACGTCTTGAACCACGTCACATAAATGCACCCGCGGTCCCGGACATATTTTATCTAACGTTGTTGATATTTGAATTTGGGTCACATAAATGCGCACCCGAGTTTAGAAAGGTAATTTAAAATAATGCGCCTAAAGTAACTACGTATTTTTAACTTTGCGAGGGCCATGGAAAGTTGGCTAAATGGTGCGCCTCGATTTCTAAAGAGTTAAAATTAATTAAGTGAGGTCCATGAGCTTTGGGATTTTATTTGGTCTGGCACGCCTCGAATTATTTTAAAAGATTTATATTTCACTAAAGCAAACTAAGGATGCTCCTGTTTAAATTTAATTTGAAATTAGGCATCACAAACTACGCAACGGGAACCGTATCCGTAGTTATAATTTAATTGCGTGTCTAAGGATAACTACGGTGTTCATGAATATTCCAAAGTTATAAAAAATTATTTGTGGAAGAAGCGAAGCTAATTAACTAAGGAAAGACGGACCAAATTTATTCACTAGTTTATTGTGTGTTGGGCTTGGCAATTTTAAATTATTTAAATTCAACCAATTTAAGTGGGGTCACTTTAAATGAATATCATATGACCATATTAGCTAAAATCTACAAACCAACTGAAAAGTCTAAACCAACAAAACTAAATTCGCTTAAATTTAATTAAAACCTAGCTTTTCATCAATTTAAATTAAAATATAGTATAAATTAAAATATGTTAAATCATGGTAACATTTGTACAAAAACATGCTTAGCGTTCCAGTCACAATAAAATATTAATTTTAGAAATAGTCCATTAATATAAAAAGCACAACAAATATCAAGGAAAATAACAAAAAAAAATATGGTATTAACATCTATAGGCATACAACGAAAAAAAATAGTATCAAAGTCATGAAACAATTTATCTATTTTATTTCACTTGATATAAGAGATAAAGATATAGAATAAAACTGAACCTCAACAATTGAATCCTTTGTATTAAACGTGAGCTCGATTACAGCAAACTCCAGTGAATCGAATCTGACCGGAAAATGAAAACAGGGACTGAACCTTGAGCAGTAACCCTCGGACAGTACCTCCGCCACAAACCTCGACGACTATTTCATGGCTGATTTTTGGAATGAAAATACAACTCTTTTCTCTAAAGTTGAGGGCTGTTTCGCTAGGGTTTTTGACTGGTATGAAAGTTGTTTCTTCAGTTGTGATTTTGGTGGTTTTGGCTGCCCAGTATATATAGAGTGTATACCCAGTGTATCTATCATGTATATCTAGTGTATACAGAATATATACAGCTCTCTCCTCCAGCTTTCCTCTCTCCTTTTGTATCTGTAAGTGTGTTTTTTATAGAGGGACGTGAAGAGGAAGAGCATATGGGTGGGGAACATGAGTGGGGGAGAGTGGAGTATTAAGTGGGAAAAGTGAGAAAAGTGGAAAGTGAGTGGGGAAAGTGGGCTGTGAGTGGGGAAAGTGGGCTGTGAGTGGAGAAAGTGGGGAAAGTGAGTAGTGAGCGGGAATAAATTCAAACATGGTCAAAAATTAGGTGTTCACAGCTGCCCCTCTTTGCTCAAAAACACGAAAAGTTTTCGGGCAAAGATAAAGTGAACCGTGTGACTAATTTTTGACCATATCATTATTCAAAAGAGGAAGAAAATAAAAAGGAAAGGCGCAACTGAGTCCTAGTTTTGGACAGCCTACATATCCCGGGTTATAAGAAAATCAGGTCGCGTATAGTTCAGAAGTGGATGAGGTGATGGAGTGATGAGTTCGAGAGTCGAGTGAGGTACCGTTCCGTCGAGGTTCCGATCCGCGGTCCCGTTATTACATGAAAATCAAAAACGAAAAAGACTAACTAAGCTTATCAACTATGAGTTACAAGATTCCTATCTATAAGTCTTCTGAAGCTTGATCTTGAATCTTAGTTGGTTCTTGCTATGGACTCTGATCTAAATCTTGATGCTCGTAAGTTGTAGGTGTTGGTCTCTTTCTGCAGCATTGGGTCAAAACGGGATTAGTGGAGCTTGTGACTTCAATCAGATTTTGAGCAATCCGTGCCCTTATTTGCTTCACATTTGAGTTTATTTCTTTTTGTTCTTTTCTTCTTTTCTTTAATCTGGATTGAGACTCATTCCATCGGTCATCTCGCACCCTATGTCTTGAGGTCAACCTGCTTAAGATACCAAAACAAACAAATGAACAAAATTTTCTGCCCCAGTTTTCACTAGAAAAATTTCGTGAGTTAGTTGTGACACATATCTAAGCAATCAAATCAAGATTGCATATTCTTGTGAATAAATCCAGGTTATGCTGGGAAATGATCGGGTTATGTCGGAAAAAGATAAAGGGGCCTCGGGTTATGCCGGGACGGAAAGAAAAAGCTCCTTGGGTTATGCCAGGGAGATCCTCGGGTTATGCCAGGATGGAAAGAAAAAAGGCCCTTGGGTTATGCCAAGGGGATCCATGGGTTATGCCGGGATTTGGAAAGAAAAAAATCCTTGGGTTATGCCAGGGAGATCCTCGGGTTATGTCGGTATTTGAAAAGAAAAAAGCTCCTTGCGTTATGCCAGGGAGATCCTCGGGTTATGCCAGGGGGATCCTCGGGTTATGCTGGGATTTGGAAAGAAAAATCTCCTTGGTTTATGCCGGGGGGATCCTCGAGTTATGCCGGGATATGAAAAGAAAAAGCTCCTTGGGTTATGCCAGGGAGATCCTGGGGTTATGCCGGGATTTGAGAAAGAAAAGGCCCCTTGGGTTATGCCAGGGGTATCCTCAGGTTATGTCGAATTTTGGAAAGAATAAGCTCCTTGGGTTATGCCAGGGAGATCCTCGGGTTATGACGGGATTTGAGAAAGAAAAATCCTCTTGGATTATGCCAGGAGGATCCTTGTGTTATGCCGGGATTTTGGGAAAGGAAAAATCCCCTTGGGTTATTCCGGGGGGATCCTCGGGTTATGTCGGGATTTGGGAAAGAAAAGCCCCTTGGTTTATGCCAGGGGGATCCTCGGGTTATGCCGGGATTTTGGAAAGAACAAAGCTCCTTGGGTTATTCCAGGGAGATCCTCGAGTTATGCTAGGATTTGGGAAAGAAAAAAACTCCTTGGGTTATGCTAGGGAGATCCTTGGGTTATGCCGGGATTTGGAAAGAAAAATCTCCTTGGGTTATGCCGGGATTTGGGAAAGAATAAGCTCCTTGGGTTTTTCCAGGGAGATCCTCGAGTTATCCCGGGATTTGAGAAAGAAAAAGGCCCTTTGGTTGTGCCAGGAGGATCCTCGGGTTATGCCGAGATTTTGGGAAAGGAAAAAGCTCCTTGGGTTATGCCAGGTAGATCCTCGGGTTATGCCGGTATTTGGGAAAGAAAAAGGCCCTTTGGGTTATGCTAGGCGGATCCTCGGGTTATGCCGGGATTTGGAAAGAAGAAGCTCCTTGGGTTATGCCAGGGGGATCCTCGGGTTATGCCGGGATTTGGTTATGCCAGGGAGATCCTCGGGTTATGCCGGGATTTGAGAAAGAAAAGGCCCCTTGGGTTATGCTAGGGGTATCCTCGGGTTATGCCGGGATTTTGGAAAGAATAAGCTCATTGGGTTATGCCAGGGAGATCCTCGGGTTATGACGGGATTTGAGAAAGAAAAATCCTCTTGGATTATGCCAGGAGGATCCTCGGGTTATGCCGGGATTTTGGGAAAGGAAAAAGCCCCTTGGGTTATGCCAGGGGGATCCTTGGGTTATGCCGGGATTTGGGAAAGAAAAAATCTCCTTGGGTTATGCCAGGGAGATCCTCGGGTTATGCCGGGATTTGGGAAAGAAAAAAGCTCATTGAGTTATGCTAGGGAGATCCTCGGGTTATGCCGGGATTTGGAAAGAAAAAGCTCCTTGGGTTATGCCTGGGAGATCATCGGGTTATGCCGGGATTTGGGAAAGAATAAGCTCCTTGGGTTATTCCAGGGAGATCCTCGGGTTATGCTGGAATTTGAGAAAGAAAAATCCCCTTGGGTTGTGCCAGGAGGATCCTCGGGTTATGCCGGGATTTTTGGAAAGGAAAAAGTTCCTTGGGTTATGCCAGGTAGATCCTCGGGTTATGCCGGGATTTGGGAAAGAAAAAGCCCTTGGGTTATGCCAGGGGTATCCTCTGGTTATGCTGGTATTTTGGAAAGAAAAATCTCCTTGGGTTATGCCAGGGAGATCCTCGGGTTATGCCGGGATTTGGAAAGAAAAAAAAGCCCCTTGGGTTATGCTAGGGGATCCTCGGGTTATGCCGAGATTTTGGAAAGAAAAAATCTTCTTGTTTTATGCGAGGGAGGTCCTCGGGTTATGCCGGGATTTAGAAAAGAAAAAAGCTCCTTGGGTTATGCCAGGGAGATCCTCGGGTTATGCCGAGATATTTAAGGAGTGGGGTCCTATACTACCATGATTTGTTTTTCTTTTGGGATTTTCATTTTCATTTCTTTGCTTCTTTTTTTCTTCTTTTCTTCTTCTTTTTATTTTTCCTTTTATTTTGCAAAACGCATGAAAGAATTTGGAGAGGAATGTCCTTTTTTTCGATTCCGTATTGCAAAGTTGTTTCAGCGCTTGCGCATTTCTTTTCCCTTTTGGGTTGCACCTGCTTCTTGCACGGTTGCTTTGATTGCACCTGTTTTCAACAAAGAACAATTTGTTAGTTTGAAACGGTGGTTGGTTTTGTGACCTTGATCATCCCAATTGCTTGATCCCGGCCCCGTTTTCGTTGAGAACTTTGTTGTTTGTTGGCTTTGAGGGTGAATCTCTTTTCAAACCGACAGGACTCAACTTTTAGGATTTCATGGTGACTCGCCCGTGTGGGCTCTGGACTTTTCACTTTATTCTGCCCTTAGTACCTTTGTCTTTGACTTTCTTTCTTTTCAAATGTCTTTGTTGTGAAAGCATCAACCACTATGGTCAGTCGGGATTGTCCTGACACACCCGCTGAAGCTGGGTATTTTCCTTGGCTTTTGCCAAGTGGAGTCCTATAAGAGCAGTCTTGCCACCTTTTATTTGTGATAGTCCCGGAATTAAAGTTAAACCGAAAGGGATTCAAGGAAGGAGTATACAAAAGGCAATCATATGAATTTAAAAAGAAGCGTCCCTTTCGGGGAGAGAGAAGGACTTATCTGGGGGTGCATGCTGACTCCAAATGAATATGACATGCTTCTTGGACTGGAAACCCGACCCACGCAAACTTTCCAGCTTCTCGTGAACCCATTTATCTGTATTTCAAAACTCGGGAACCTTGCCAGGATTCTTTTAGTGGTGAGATGTCTTCTTTTTGGCCGACAACGTCCTTTGCGGGTTTTCGCCAATCGACCTCTCTCATTTCTCTTCTCAGCGTCGCCCGATAGTGCTCTTTGCGTGTTTTCACTAAGTGGACTCTCTCATTTTCATTTTCTCTACTCACCATCGCCTTATGGTGCCCGAAGGTTTTCACCGATAAGACTCTCTCATTTTATTTCTCTCAATTTGAATTGTATCAGATTCTAACAATGATGTTTTTCACTTCCCTGCTTTTGCCAATTGATCGGAAGGACTTAGACAAGGTCTTTGGGGTAAGAAGGATTTTGGGCGGAACTACAACTTTGGAACCATTTCGGTGGGTTCATAGCCGAACCATCATATCATCTGCCCTAGTTTCAATTTTTGGGGGAATTGGGATTTTGTTTGGTATGACTGAACCTCAGCGAGAGGCTGCCTACGTATCCTTTCGGAATCAAGTCAAACGTAGTTCAGGAAAAAAATTTTGTTTTGTTTTGTTTTTCTTTTCTTTTCTTTTCTTTTTTTTTCTTTTTCTTTTTTTCTTTTTCTTTTTATTTTCTTTTTATTTTCCTTTTTCTTTTCTTTTACGCTGGTACTTCTGGGTTCCAAAGAGGGTGACCAAAGAAGAGTAGCCGGCTCAAAGGATTTCTGAAGGATTGATGTGTTTGGGGTAGCGGGAAGGAAAGCCTTCGTCATCTCAATTGCAGAAAAGCCATCACTGCAAGAGGCCCTGACATAGTACCTTTTTACTGCGTCTGTATTGAATGCTGCTTCGGGATTATTTCTTTCGATGTCTCCCAAATACAGTGCTCCCCTTGGCAACATCTTCCGAATTATGTATGGACCTTTCCAATTAGGAGCAAACTTTCCTTTTGCTTCCTGGTGATGGGGGAGAATGCGTCTTAACACCAGTTGTCCCATTTCAAAATTCCTGAGTCGTACTTTCTTGTTGTAAGCGCGGGTCATTCTTTGTTAGTACAAATGCCCGGATGTGCCCTGAATACAACGTACTCTTTTAGCATTACTCTTGTTGTTGTATGGGACGTTCCGGCGCACGAACCAATTTTTCTTCAGTTGTTCCAATCCTTTGTTTTATTTCCTCAAAGTTACCTTCTTTGCATTTTGACTCTTGATTCACTATTTTGACTCGGAATGCAGAAAAAGTTGTAGGACAAGTCTACCGGGACTCCCGCCTGATCGGGAATGGCGTAGCCTTCCAGTTTTGAAGCTTGGTGCTTGGTCCCATGTATAGCACCTCAGCGGTGCTTGTGCCCTCTCCTGGCTGAACCATATCTAATCATTTCTTTATCCACCATAGTTGAAGCATTAGACAGGAAAGGCTGAGGGCACGGATTTCCCTCCTCGTACTGATCTGCCACCACAATTTCAAAGGCTTGATAAACAATATGCTCACTTCCTTCCCTCGCTTCCAAGCATGGGATAGATAGGTCCCGATAAATGGACTGCTCGTCTTCTCCGTGGACCACGATTTACTGATTTTCATACTCGAATTTCACCACTTGGTGGAGGGTGGAGCTCCTGCAGCATGGATCCAGGGCCTTCCCAAATGAAAATTGTAAGATGTATCCATGTCTAACACCTGGAAGGTTACCTCGAAATCCACCGGGCCTATGGTTAATATCAAATCAATTTCACCGATTGTATCCCTCTTAACACCATCAAAAGCTCTCACACACACATTATTGGGACGAATCCTTCCAGTCCCGATTTCCATCCTTTGCAGTGTGGAGAGTGGGCAAATATCAACACCTGAGCCTTCATCCACCATGACTCGCTTGACATAGTAACCTTCACACCTGACGGTCAGATGCAAGGCCTTGTCGTGGGCGGCTCCCTCTGGAGGCAAGTCATTTTTACTAAAGGAGAGTTGATTTACGGCGAAGAATCTTTCTGCCATTCTTTCGAGTTGTTCGACTAAAGTTTCAATTGGCACATACGCCTCATTCAAAGTTTTCATTAATGTCTTCTGGTGTTCAGAGGATTTCGTCACCAATGACAACAGCGACACTTGTTCGGGATATTTTCTCAATTGATCCACTGTTTCATAATCAGGCATCTTCATTTTCAGGAAAAACGTCTCTGCTTCCTCAGCACTTACTGGCTTCTTGGACGGAAAGCGCTTTCATTTTGGCATTGTTTACCTCCTGTACATTTGAATATTTCTCGACAGAGGTTTTCCCTGGAAGTTCTCCCGAGATTTCTTTTCCCTTGTATGTAACCACTGTCTGCTAATAGTTCCATGGCACCGCAGAATGATCTGTCATTGGCTTCTGTGGTACGCGTCCAATAACCACTGGCTCATTCAGCCGAGGCAGTTTAATTGTCCCCCGTACCACATAAGCTCCTTTCGGTACATACATTTGCGTTCCCTTTTTTACTTCAAACTTCCTTGGAGCACTCATAACCAGTGGTTTTTCTTGGCGACCTCACGGAATGTAGAGAATTCCATCTTTGGGAGGCGCCGTCTCTGCTTTTGTTTCAGGTTTCTTCTCAGGCTCAGTCTTGACAATTTTATTTTTCTTCTCCCTCTTATCTTGCTTCGGGGATGCCCTAGGCTTCCTTTCTACACCAACAATAGCAATTATAGCTTTCAAGGCTGGATCAAACTCCCTGTCTTCACAAATCATCCCGATTACCGTCAACGGGTTGTTGGTCACATTCGGGGCTTCTTCGTCCCTCAACACTATCTTCCACTATTTTATAAAATCTTCCACGACTTTCTTCAACGTCCAACAGTTATCAGTACTATGCCCCTCAGCTCCTGAGTGATAAGCACATCGGATGCCCCGTTGATAGGATGGTGATTCCGAGTTTTGCCTGTTTTGGGGTATGGGTTGCAGCAGGTTCATCTGGACGAGCTTCGGGAACAGACTGGAGTAGGGTTCACCAATCGGTGTAAAGTTTGGTCTTCTGGGTGGTTCCCAAGGACGGAAATTATTTTGTGGTGGTCGGGGATTGTAGTGGTTCTGGTGAGGAGGCTAGTTTCTTTGGAATGAAGGTTGATTTCTATTGGCTTGTGACTGCGGTCGGCCGAAGGGTTGAGCATTCATGACCACATAAGGTGGGGGAGCATAAGCCATATCAGTGTGAGGATAGTAGTGTTGAGGGGTTCTTTCAGAGAACACAGATCTCGGGGCCCTATATCTTCTTCCCCCTGATGCTGCCATAACTGTTTCTTCTTTCTTTTTACCTTTGGCCGTTCCTCCAGACCCGCCTTGGATGGCTTGGGAGATTGCTCTGATGGCTGACTAGATCAAGATTTTGCCTATCTTCAAACCATTTTCTACCATTTCCCCGATTTTTATTGCCTATGCAAAAGGCTTGCCCATGGCCGACATCATATTTTGAAAGTAGTCTGCTTCCTGGGCCTGAAGGAAAACAGTAACCATCTCTACCTCATCCATCGGAGGCTTCACTATTGATGCTTGTTCGCGCCATTTAATAGCCTATTCTTTGAAGCTTTCGGAGTGCTTCTTCTTTAAATTTGCTAAAGAGTTCCTGTCTGGCACGATAATCGATATTGTATTGAAATTTCCTCACAAAGTCTCTGGCAAGATCGTCCCAAATGTGCCAACGCGAGACATCTTTTTCCATGTACCATTCTGAGGCAATGTCGATTAAGCTCTCTCCAAAATACGCCATCAACAATTCTTCTTTGCCGACTGCCCCCCGTAGCTAATTGCAATACTTTTTCAAGTGAGCAATGGGGTCGCCATGCCCGTCATACTTTTCAAATTTCAGTGTTTTGAACCCCGATGGCAAGTGTACATGCGGGAACATGCACAGGTCAACGTAAGATACGCTCTTTTGTCCACTCTTCCCTATATATTTTTCAGACTTTGCTCCATGCTTCTCATCTTTCTAGTAATTTCCTCTCATTCAGGTATTTTTGAGGCTTTTTCTTGCCCTGTGGTAAAATCGTACCGAGGCGGCTGAGGGTAAGCATTGGTAAAACTGGGTAGGTTCCAGTGGGAAAGATGGTGCTTGAAATGTGAAGGAAAATGAACAGAATTTAGGCCTGGGTAAAGCAGGTTATGCCATAGCTAAACAAGGTGGTGCGGTGAATATGTTTGAAGCCGCACCTGAAGCTAACACCTGCGGGCAAGACTCAGAAGGTGTTCCAGCGAAGTGGACTGAAATGGTAGGATATCCCAGCGGGGTATTTGGATAACTTATGGAGATGTTGGAAGTCCCACTTGCCCTAGGAAAAAGCTCAGGTAATCCAGGGATCGCACTTGGTGGTTCTTTTCCATTGCCCCAGGCGTCCCACATTTCCATCATGCGGAGACGCAAAATTCTATTTTCTTCAGTAGTTGTTGACTCAGAAGTTGGGATGGCCGAGATCGGGCTATCCTCCGGCATAGGAATCGTTTGCAGAGGGATTTCCGAAGACATTTCAACACTTTCTTTTGACCTCGTGAAGTATGGATGTGAGGCCAGATTACCACAAAACCAACCACTTTACTATAGAACCTGGTGATATAGCAGCAGCAAACGGTTAGTTTGAGACAAATAACAGATAGGTAGTCTCACATTGGGGTATGATGCACCTATACAGCTAAATGGGTTTCTACATATTTTGCAACGGTTGCATGTGTTATCCCGGCTTTTCCTTATTCTTTCCCATTTTCTCTCTTTTCCCTGCTTTTCTTTATTTTTGCCTTTTTCTCTTATTTTTCTCATTTTCACTCTCCATTTGTTTTTGCACTTTTCTCTTATTTAGGTTTACGGTCGAATTCTATAGAGATTTCCTACGTATCATGACCCCGCATGACTCAGACCAAGCGTAGTTCTTTAAGAATAAACACGAAAAGTAAAGAAACAATTTTGGGATTTTTTTCATTTTTTTTCATTAATAAAAACTTTCTATAAGATGTTTAACTACCCGTCTTCTTGGAAAGGAAAACTACAAACAGACTCCAAATAAAATAAAATATAGACTCGAATCAAGAATACATTAAAGCTTCAATTACTGGGGCCCGCGGGGCGTCATTCGGCCTCATCGCAGGCCTATGTGCGAGACCCCTTTGTAGTCTGTCCAGGTCACTCATTATTTGTTTCACAAATATCATCACCGATGCAAAGAAGGTGGTGTGAGTCATGTTCTCGCACATTTGGCATTTCCTAGTAATGTAGTGAGCAACGGCTAAGATCCTCTCTCTGATTCTGCCCTTTTTCCTGAAGCAACCGCCCTATCTGTTGGGCCCTGGCCTCCAAAGTCTGCTCGGCTACCTGGTTTTGTTCCTGGAGTTGTTGCAAGTCCATTTCTAATTGTGCCAAAGCCGTGTAGCAATGCTCTCTTTTAATCTTGAATTCTTTTGCATGTTTGATCATTTTGTTCTCTGTGGCGATGACCCTTCTCTTTAATCCCATGACTTCATTATATTTTTCTTTCAATTGTTTAACCATGCGAGCTTGTTCCTCTGCGTTTTTAGCCAATTGTTTTCGAACCCCGGCTAATTCTCTTTCTGCTTTGTTGAGGTCAAAACCGTAGTCATTCACTTTTTGCCTTAGATTTTCTATAAGTTTTGCATCTTTGGCACTCCTGACGGGATGTTTGGCCGCTATCTTCATCTTTTGAATTTGGTCTCGTAAGGCTTCATTCTCTTTGGCCAATTTCTTCTTCTCACCCTCATCGGTTGTGGCTTGCACACTGTTTTCAAACTAAAGGTCTCGGACTTGATTTTCCAATTCTCCTATTTTAGCTCTGTATTCATTTTCTTTAGCTAACCAGGCCCATTGTTCTTGCTATGATTCGGTAAAATCCTGGAGGTGAGGTCTTTTGGCTGGCCTCCCAAATGCAACGTCCCTTCTATACCAGGCATGATACTCAGGTGAAACTTCCCCTTTAGATCGATCCCATACACAGGTATTCGCCGCCAAGTATTGACATTCACTCCAGACTCGGCAGACCCTTGCTTCAGGAAATTGGCTATCAGGACCAATCTCAACCACTTGGAGACTAAGATCGTTGTCTTTTGGCACTATTTGGCATCTCCCGAGTTGCCTTAAAACTCGATACGGAGCATAAGGTTGAATGCTCTTAAGACCCATCAAGAGGAAGTGCGGCCCTGCTGCTGGCATATATATGATTTCATCAACATGCAACCACCCAAACGTCCACTCTATTTGACTGGCAGTGAGGGACCGAAAGTATGATGTCCAGCCCGTGAATCCTTCAGGCAAGCTGACCCCTTAGTCCTCGCATAAAACTCCTCTATACAGGTTTTCTCTGTAGACCCATTACTCAGAACTGAGGACGATGGCACAGGTGTTCGGTTATCCACATTTGCAACAATAGATTGCACCCCTCAAAGAAGTATCCTCCGGCTTTGCAGGCTGTATGAGCGCGGAAGATTTCAGCTAATATCATGGGCGCAAGAGTGCTTTTGTCTTGATGAGTAAAGTGTTGAGGACCCCGGCTATCTTTATGTCAATATTTCCATCTTTCCTCGGAAATACCACATGTCACACCTCCTTTTTACACACCTACCCCGAAGGATAAATGTATAAGGGAGTTTTTCCATTTAAAGTGACATTATTCGAAATGTGATTATTTATTTATTTCAGAGTCGCCACTTGGGGTAGGTTTAGCTTTTGGTGTCCCAAGTCACTGGTTTATCTTGAATCCCAAATCGAGGAAATTTCGACTTCCGGAATGGAGTCTGCGGACCAGAAATTCTAAATAAGGAATTATGTTGACCCGAGGGAAGGTGTTAGGCACCCCCGGATCCCGTGGTTCTAGCACAGTCGCTTAAATTATTATAAATGGCTAAAATCTGATTTTTCTTACATGTTCCAACCTATAGTGCAATTTTAAGATTATCTACCACTTTTAGTTAATTTTTAAGAAAGTGAACGTCATTTAAAAATGTATATTCGAATCACGTCACATGAAATGCACCCGGATCCTCGACACATTCTTATTCAACGTTTTCGGATTTGGATTTGGGTTGCATGAAATGCACACCCGTATTTAAGAAGGTAAAATTATTAAAAGTGCGCCTAAAGCGACTAACGGGTTATTATCTTTGTGGAGGACCGTGAAATTCGCTAAACGGCACGCCCCGAATTCTAAGTATTTTAATTAAGCATTTAATTAGGTCCCCACAACTTATACATTTTGTTTGGCGAGGCTCATCTCACTTTATTATTTGAAGGCCAACCTAAAGCATACTACAATGTTTAATTTATTTTTGTCTCTAAAATGCCTAATTAATTTGTATTTACAAATTCGGGCCTCGAGTTCAAGTCCGAATTCAAACAAAAGGGAGGACCCTCTTAATTTGAACCCGCTACCTAACTCGAAAACCTAAATTTACATTGCAAATTAATCCCCCATATTCCTAATATAATTTTGAAAAGTCGTCTAGTATTGGGCCTAAGATTCAGCCTGTAAATCTGCCATATTCCAGGTCCATAAGTCATGACCTGAGATGTGAGACTTGCACTTGCCTTCTTACTTGTTTCACTCACGTAGCCCAATGTGCTGAATATAACAGTACTTAAACAATTCCAGAAGTCATCAGCTAAAACACGTAATGGTTATTATTTGTAGATTGACTATTTCATATTCTCTTTTATTTATGTGTAACACCATTATTTATTTGAGAGTCACATATTAACACTCAACACATTAACTAATCTAAGAATGTTGTTACTTCCTACCCGTTCACAATCTCTGAATCTCCAGGTAAGTCTTAGCAATAACATGGAATACATAGACCTGTGTTTTCCATTTTAGCAAGCTATTATAACCAATCTAGTCTTCATCAAATGAATCACGACACTTCAACTCTTCATGTGTGACTTAATCTACACACGCTATGAATACTTCAACTCCAGCAACATTTATCTATCACCGAAATTAATCTATACTAAACAAAACTAATAAAACAACATGCAATAAATATAGAGTTTAATAGTCCAAATAGGTACAAATGATGAAATGTTCAGATTATTTACATTCCAAATAGTGCTGCTATATAATCTAACACTCAATCCAATATGTATACAAGTGAACTAACAGGAAAAATATGCAAGCAATGTGTCATTTCTTCAATAGTTTGAATACAACCAATGATTTAGTTCTTCACATATCTCTTGAGATTGAAGATTACATGGAATTGAAACAAAGTAGAGGTGAGGAATCAGCTTAAACATGGCAGAACAGCAAAGCAATTCAGCAGTGAATTATCAGGTTAACACCAATCTCGAGTCCCAAAAACAATGTCAAACAATCTCCAGCAGTTAATAACTAGTAAACGCCTAAAATCCTAACTGAAGCCAGATTTCGACTTGAAAATAACTCCAGAAGTTTTAAATCTTCAATTATTGCAAAACAGGAAAATTCAGGCCATTGTGGACTTCAAATGAGCAAAATTCTAATTGAGATTTGAATTTCTGAAAGTATCACAAGGAAGCTTCAACAAACGGTATTTTTTTTGGTTTTTTTTTTATTGTATTTTTGTATGTTTTGGATTTTTTTTGGCAGGAATTAAGATCTAAAAGAAGGTTTAAACTATAGGAATGCAGATTTTGAACTTCCTTAGATTTTGAAATTCAAAATTAGAGATTCAGATTTTCAGAAAGGGATTTGTGGGGAAATTAAAAGCTGGAAAGTTTTGGGGAATTTTCAGAGTGTGTAAACTTTTTGGAATTTTCAAATGTGTGAAACTTGTAAATGAAGGCATTAGGCCTGCTTTTTATAGGCAAGGAAGGTGCAGGAATGTTCTAGAGGTTTTCACTCATTTTTTTCCCCTTTTATTTTCAGAAATTACTTACTAATCCTAAAGTTTTGACTTGTTTCTCAAGTTACTGCTTTCTAAATGCTGAAACTTACACTAAGACCCCTTCTAGAAGGATCTAGGGTATTCTAGCTTTGTTTTCCTACCTATGAAATGCCTATACTACCCTCACTTCTATTCTGAAATTACTGAGCTTTAACAAATTGACCCGTTTTAGGTGCCCAGACTACCCCTGACCAACCCAAAAATTACTAACCCTAGTATTAAACTATAACCCCCAGCCCCCTTCACCTTATTTAGTAACTATGGTTAATTAAAAACCAAACTATTCAGCTATAACCACAATTCTTTAATCATCAAAATAAACTATCCTTATTTTAATTTGAATTAACTACTTAATCTATATATCCTACGACTACTGTTTTATTGAACTAAGCAAACCATTCAAACTCGAAACTAAAATCAGATTAACCAAAGCAATTATGGATCATTTAAGTGAAACTAAACACCAAATCAACTATAAAAAAAAATCAAAACCAAAATTAAAGTAAAAAATTAGCAGAAACAAAAATCAAAAAGCCCTAAAATTTCTAAAGCAATTATCATGTCTAAATGATTGATCAATGTCATTCAACTGGGATCAACAAAATACGAACTACACTATTGTAGTCTGAACTCTAAGTAAAAATAAAATAAAATAAGCAGACATGGAAGAACAAGAACAAGTAGAAAACAAAAATAAAAGATGAAATACCTCCGGTTTTGGCTCACACTCGAATCTGATCATGCTTTTTTGGAGCTATTTGGACTAAAACACATGATTAAAGGCAGTTGTAGTGCCAAATCAAAGAAATCCCCACTTTGAAAAGTTAGGGTTTTTGGCCAGACTTCATTCCAAAATTTGAGAAGATGGGGTGACGTTAGAGGGTTATAGGCTATGGATTTATGAAGAAGGAGATGAGGAGGATATATGGTGTAAGTTTGGACTGGTTTGGAGAAAGTAGGGTTTTGGGCCAGAATTTAGATCTAATATTCGAGAAGATTGGCTAGGAATTGAAGGAGATGGTTTTGGGAGTTGGAAAGAGGAGAGGAAGGGGAGCTTGTAGTGAAATTTTGGGGTCGTTTGGAGCTTCACCATCGGCGGAGGCGATTTCCGACCGGCAGCGGATGGCGGGGGATGGCGGAGACACGGTGAGCAGCGGTGGAGACGGGGGTACGAGGAAGATGGGTGGTTTGTCTCTAAAATTATAGAGAGTTTATTACATTTTATGTAATTTTCTTGGATGGGTCTAGACCGTTTGATCATGGGAAATGGACAGATAGGATTGATTAACGCCAAAACGGCGAGAGTTTATTACATTTTATGTAATTTTCTTGGATGGGTCTGGACCGTTTGATCATGGGAAATGGACATATAGGATTGATTGACGCCAAAACGGCGTCATTTTGCAAGGGGGGGGGGGGACTGGACCGGGTATTTTTGGGATTGGGCCTGGACCATCACCGAGTTTTGGGGATTTGGGGAGTGGATTTGTTTGGGCTGGCCCAAAATTGGGTGTTTATTATTACTAGGCTTTTCTTTTAATTCTTTTTATTTGTTTTCTTGTCTTTTACTTACTTTTTTTTAATTATTTTCTGATTTTGTAAAATAAAAAATAAAAGACCCAAATTGACTACAAAATTATACTAGTTAAAATTTCAAAATTAACTAATTTCTAATTTAAAGAAAAACTGAAGACAAATTCTAAAAATGGAAAGTGAAAATGTCAAGACCCATTTTTGTTATTTTTCTTATTTTTGTAATATTAAAATGCATACTATTTTGTATTTTTGGAATTATATCAAGTAAAATGCACACAAAAATACAAACAAGACACAGATTCATGCAATTAATTCCTAAAAATTTAAATAATAAAGAAAAATCCTAATTTTAAGGAATTTTGTAGGAGTAGTTTAAACGTGGCAAAAATTACGTGCTCACAGCTGCCCCTCTTTGTTCGAAGACACGAAAGATTTTCGGGCAAAGATAAATGAGAACCATGAAGGATTTTTGCCTGCTCAGCACTCCAGGAGAAGCATTTTGAAAACCGTCTCACTGAACCCTGCTTCAAAGGTTGCCTACATATCCTTGGCTGTAAAGGAATCAGGTCAGTGTAGTTCTGGAAGGTTTGGTAGCTGGGACTACCAAGAGCTATGAATTTTACTGTTGTTGCTGCTGCTACTGCTTGCTGACCTCCTTGTTACACCAAAAAGGAAAATCAAAGCTAAGCTAGCTATGCCTAACAACTATGAGTTACAAGATTCCTATCTATAATTCTCTTGAGACTTGATCTTGAGTCTTAGCTAATTTTGCTATGGACTTCGATCTGAATCTTGATGCTCGCAAGTTGTAGGTATTTACTTCTTCATGCAGCCTTGGGTCAAAACAGGATCAGCAGAGCTTGTGACTTTTATCAGATTTTGAGCAATCCGCATCCTTGTTTGCTTCACATTTGAGTCCATTTCTTTTTGTTCTTTTCTTCTTTTCTTTATTCTGGATCGAGACTCACTCAATTGGTCATCTTGCACCCTATGTTTTGAGGTCAACCTGCTTAAGCTATCAAAACAAACAAACGAACGAAATTTTCTGCCCCAGTTTTCACTAGAAAAATTTCGTGAGTTAGTTGTGACACATATCTAAGCAATCAAATCAGGACTGTGTATCTTTGTGAATGAATCCAGGTTATGCTGGAAAATGACCTGGTTATGCCAGAAAAAGAAAAATGGTCTCGGGTTATGCCGGGACGAAAAGAAAAAAGATTTTCGGGTTTTGCCGGGATTTGGAAAGAAAAAGCTCCCTGGGTTATTCCAGGGAGATCCTCGGTTTTTTTTTTGGCCGGGATTTGGAAAGAAAAATCTCCTTGGGTTATGCCAGAGAGATCCTCAATTTTTGGCCGGGATTTGGAAAGAAAAAGCTCCTTGGGTTATGCCAGGGAGATCCTCGGGTTTTTGGCCGGGATTTTGGAAAGAAAAAGCTCCTTGGGTTATGCCAGGGAGATCCTCGGGTTTTTGGCCGGGATTTTGGAAAGAAAAAGCTCCTTGGGTTATGCCAGGGAGATCCTCGGGTTTTTGGCCGGGATTTTGGAAAGAAAAAGCTCCTTGGGTTATGCCAGGGAGATCCTCGGGTTTTTGGCCGGGATTTTGGAAAGAAAAAGCTCCTTGGGTTATGCCAGGGAGATCCTCGGGTTTTTGGCCGGGATTTTGGAAAGAAAAAGCTCCTTGGGTTATGCCAGGGAGATCCTCGGGTTTTTGGCCGGGATTTTGGAAAGAAAAAGCTCCTTGGGTTATGCCAGGGAGATCCTCGGGTTTTTGGCCGGGATTTTGGAAAGAAAAAGCTCCTTGGGTTATGCCAGGGAGATCCTCGGGTTTTTGGCCGGGATTTTGGAAAGAAAAAGCTCCTTGGGTTATGCCAGGGAGATCCTCGGGTTTTTGGCCGGGATTTTGGAAAGAAAAAGCTCCTTGGGTTATGCCAGGGAGATCCTCGGGTTTTTGGCCGGGATTTTGGAAAGAAAAAGCTCCTTGGGTTATGCCAGGGAGATCCTCGATTTTTTGGCCGGGATTTGGAAAGAAAATTCTCCTTGGGTTATGCTAGGGAGATCCTCGAATTTTGGCCGGGATTTGGAAAGAAAAAGCTCTTATGCTACCATGGTTGGTTTTTCTTTTAGGCTTTTCATTTTTATTTCTTTTCTTCTTATTATTTTTTCTTTTCTTATTCTTTTTATATTTTCCTTTTTATTTAGAAAAATGCATGAAAGAATTTGGGTAAACTTCATTTTTGTCGTTTTCCTGCTGCAAAGTTGTTTCAGCGCTTGCGCATTTCATTTCTTTTTGGGTTGCACCTACTTCTTGCACGGTTGCTCTGAATAAGACATGTTTTCAACAAAGAACAATTTGTCAATTTGAAACGGTGGTTGGTTTTGTGGCCTTGATCATCCCAATTGCTTGATCCCGGCCCCTTTTCCGTGGAGAACTTTGCTGCTTGTTAGCCTTGAGGGTGAATCTCTTTTCCAATCGACCGGGTTCAACTCTCAGGATTTCATTATGACTCGCCCGTGTGGGCTCTGGCCTTTTCACTTTATTCTACCTTTGCCTTTGATTTTCTTTTTTTCCCAATGTCTTTGCTTCGAAAGCATCAACCACTATGGTCAAATCGGGATTGGACTGACGCAACCACTGAGGCTGGGTATTTTCTCCGGCTTTTGCCAGGCGGAGCCCGATAGAACCAATCATGCCACTTTTCTTTATAGTAATTCCGGAATCAGTGTTAAACCAAAAGGGATTCAAAGAGAAGTATGCAAAAAGGCAAGCATATGAGTTTGAAGAGAAGCGTCCCTTTCGGGAGAAAAGAAGGACTTATCTGGGGTGCATGCTGGCTTCGAATGAACATGACATGCTTCTTGGACTGGATGCCCGACCCACACAAACTTTCCAACTTCTTGTGAACCCATTGGTCCGCATTTCATAACAGGGAACCTTGCTAGGACTCTTTTAGTGGTGAGATCTCTTCTTTTCAGCCGACAGCGCCCTTTGCGGGTTTTCGCCAATCGACCTCTCTCATTTCTCTTCTCATTGTCGCCCGATAGTGCTCTTTGCGAGTTTTCACTAAGCGGACTCTCTCATTTTCGTTTTCTCTACTCACCATCGCCTTATGGTGCCTGAAGGTTTTCACCGATAAGACTCTCATTTTATTTCTCTCAATTTGAATTGTATCAGATTCCAACAATGACGTTTTCCACTTCCATGCCTTTGTCAATTGATCGGAAGGACTTGGACAAGGTTTTTGGGGTAAAAAGGATTTTGGGCGGAACTACAACTTTGGAACCATTTCGGCGGATTCATGGCCGAACCATTATATCATCTGCCCTAGTTTCATCTTTTGGGGAAATTGGGATTTTTGTTTTGATGTGACTGAACCTTAGGGAGAGGCTGCCTACATATCCTTTCGGAATCAAGTCAAATATAGTTCAGACATATAATTTTATTTTTGTTTTTCTTTTCTTTCTTTTTTTTAATTTCTTTTCTTTTCTTTTATTTTCTTTTTTTTTTCTTTTTTTTCTTTTTTTCTCTTTTTATTTCTTTTTCTTTTTCTTTTTGTACTTCTGGGTGCCAAAGAGGGTGACCAAAGAAGCATAACCAGTTCAAAAGGTTTACGAAGGATTGATAGTGTTTAGGATAGCAGGAAAGAAAGCCTTCATCATCTCAATTACACAAAAGCTATCGTCGCAGGAGGTCTAGACATAGTACCTTTTCACTGCATCTGCATTGACTGTTGTTTCAGAATCATTTCCTTCGATGTCTCCTAGATACAGTGCTCCTCTTCGCAATATCTTCCGGATTATGTATGGACCCTTCCAATTAGGAGTGAATTTTCCTTTTGCTTCCTGGTGATGAGGGAGAATGTGTATTAACACGAGTTGTCCCACTTCAAAATTCCTGGGACGCACCTTCTTGTTGTAAGCACGGGCCATTCTTTGTTGGTACAATTGCCCGGATGTGCCCTGAGTACAACACACTCTTTTGTTGTAATGTATGGACCTTTCCAACCCGCGAACTAATTTTTCTTCAATTGTTCCAATTCTTTGTTTTATTTCCTCAAGGTTACATTCTTTGCATTTCGAATCTTGATTTATGATTTCGAAATCTAACAGCGTTTTGGGATCTAGGCATGAAGTCCGCAAGCATGTCATGTTATTTAAAGCTGTATTATTATAACTGAAAAGAGAAATGAAGAAGAAGAATAACAAAATCATAAAGAATAAAGATACAATGGACGATGAAATATTGATTTCATTTCTTGGAATTTGGAATGATAACAGGGTTTACATTCAGGAATTTAAAGACAAGAAACTAAAGAAAACATCCGAGTTACACCCTGAAATAACTCGAGATGCAGAACAAGTGGCAGGGCTAGTCTACCGGGACTCCCGCTTGATCGGGAATGGCATAGCCTTCCAGTTTTAAAGCTTGACGCTTGGTCTCATGTATGACACCTCAGCGGTGCTAGTGCCTTCTCCCGGCTGGACCATGGGGGTTTCGTAAAGCATTTTCCTCATTGCCCCACGTATTTCCTCACTTTCTTCAGCCGTGAAAACCTTATCATCTTCCTCTTTGTATACTTAGGATTGACAAAAGTTTCATACAAATGTACCACCTCGTAATCGGCCATTTTCATTTTTTGAAAGAACACTTCGGCTTCCTCAGCACTCATATGCTTCTTAGGCGGGAGACGCCTTCTGGTAGCATTGTTTACCTCCTCTACATTTGAATATTTCTTAACAGGGGGGTTTCCTAGCAGCTCTCCCAATATCTCTTTACCCTTGTACGTAACCACCATCTAATGATAATTCCATGGTACCGCAGTAGGGCTCATCATAGGCTTCTGTGGTACGCGTCCAATAACCACTGGTTCACTCAGCCGAGGTGGTTTGATTGTCCCCCCTACCACATAGGCTTGCTTGGGTCCGTACATTTGTGTTCATTTTTTCAAGTCAGTTTTCTTTTCTGGTTCTGTCTCGGAGATTTGGCTCTTCTTTTCCCCTTCCTCTTGCTTCGAGGCTACCTTTGGATTCCTTTCCGCATCGGCAATAGCGATTATGGCTTTTAGGGCCGGATCAAATTCCTGGTCTTCACAAATCATACCGATTACCGGCCCATTATTGTGAGCGGGCAACGGGTTATTGGTCACATTCGGGGCTTCTTCATCCCTCAACACTTTTTTTCCTTGTTCGATCAAATCTTCCACAACTTTCTTCAATGTCTAGCAGTTGTCAGTACTATGCCCTTCAGCTCCTGAATGATAGGCACAGCCAACACCTCGTTGATAAGCTGGAGATTCCGGGTTCTGCCTGTTTTGGGGAATAGGTTGCAGCAGATTCATCTGAACGAGCTTCGGGAACAGACTGGAGTAGGGTTCACCAATCGGCGTGAAATTTGGTCGTTTGGGTGGTTCCCGAGGGCGGAAGTTATTTTGTGGTGGTCGGGGATTATATTGATTCTGGTAAGGAGGTTGGTTTCTTTGGAATGGAGGTGGATTTCAGTTAGCTTGTGGTTGCGGTCGGCCGAAAGGTTGAGCATTCATGACCGCATAAGGTGGGGGAGCATAAGCCATATCAGTGTGAGGATAGTAGTGTTGAGGGGTTCTTTCAGAGAACACCGGTCTAGGAGCCCGGTATCTTCTTCCTCCCGATGCTGCCATAATTGTTTCTTTTTTTTTTTTTGCCTTTGGCCATTCCTCCAGACCCGCCTTGGATGGCTTGGGAGGTTGATCTTATGGTCGACTGGATCAAGATTCTGCCCGTTTTTAGCCCATTTTTTTTACCATTTCTCCAATTTTAATTACCTCTATGAAAGGCTTGCCCATGGCTGACATCATATTTTGAAAGTAGTCTGGTTCCTGGGCTTGAAGGAAAACAGTGACCATCTCTACCTCATCCATTGGAGGCTTCACTCTTGAAGCCTATTCACGCTACTTAATTGCATACTCGCGAAAACTTTCTGAGGGCTTTTTCTTTAGATTCGCCAGGGAGTTCCTGTCTGGCGCAATGTCTATGTTGTATTGAAATTGTCGAACAAAGTGACGGGCCATTGTCCCAAATATGCCAACGCGAGACATCTTGATCCATATACCACTCTGAAGCGGTGCCAATTAAGCTTTCCCCGAAATATGGCATCAACAATTCTTCTTTGCCACCGTCCCCCCGTAACTGATTGCAATACTTCTTCAAATGAGCAATGGGGTCGCCGTGCCCGTCATACTTTCCAAATTTCGATGTTTTAAACCCTGACGACAAATGTACATGCGGGAACATACACAAGTCTGTATAGGAGACACTCTTTTTCCCGCTTAAGCCTTGCATATTTTTTAAGCTCTGCCCGAGGCTTCGTATTCTCTTTGCCATCTCATCATGTTCTGGGGCTTTAGGGGTTTTGTCCTGCCCCGGTGTAAGCTTGTATGGTGGATGAGAGTAAGTATATTGAGGATAATGAGGAGGGTCAGCCTGAAAGACGGGATTTTGGAATGTGAAGACCGAGGAGTCGAAAGCATGCTTCGGTAATGATGGTTGTGTTGTTGTGGAGGATGGTGGAGCCATGAAGATGTTGGGAGCAAGTCCAGATAGGAACACCTGGGGGCAAGCCTCAGAAAGTGTTCCGAAGAAATGAGCAGTTATGCTAGGTTACCCCAGAGAAATGTTTGGGTGGCTGATGGGGACAGTGGTAACACCTCCAGATCTAGGGAATAACTTCGGGAATCCGGGGATGGTACTTGGAGGTTCCTTTCCGTTGTTCCAAGCATCCCACATTTCCATCAGGCGCAGGCGCAATATCCGATTTTCTTCAGCTGTAAAGGACTCAGAGGCCGGGACCCCCGAGATGGGGCTGTCTTCGGGTATGGAAATTGCAGGCAGAGTCATATCTGTAGACATTTCTATGTTGCCTCTTGATCTGGTGAAGTATTGATGTGATGCCAACGTACCACAACCAACCACCGTTTCTAAAAGCTAAGCTGGAATGGCAGCAACAACGGTTAGTTTGAGACAAATAACAGATAAGTAACCGTACATTGGAGTGTGATGCACCTATACAGTTAAATGAATATCTACATGTTTGCTACGGTTGCATGCGTCATCCCGGCTTTTCTCTTGTTCCCTTTCGCTTTTCTTTCTCTTTTTGTTTTATTTTCTCTCATTTTCTTTTCCTTCTTCTCTCTTTATTTCATTTTCTGCTCTTTTTTTTTCTTGGCCATGGTTTTTCTCTCAATGCCTTATTTTCTTCTTTTGCGTTTCTTTTTTCTCTCTTGTTTATCTTTCATTTATTTCCCTCGTGTTTCTCTTTTTCTCTTTTTCTTAGAATTACGGTCGAATCTTATGTAGATTACCTATGTATCATGGCCCCGCATGAATCAGACCAGGCGTAGTTCTTGCAAATAAGGTAAATAAGCTAATTTTTTTTTTTGACATTTTGAAAGAAATGCTTTAAAAGGAAAAGGAAAATATTTTTTGATTTTTGATTTTGATTTTTCTTTTTATTTTTTTTTAAAGAAAGACTTCTAAAAATTTATTTTTTTTATTGGAACTTTGGGAATTTTAGAAGTAAAAAGAAATATTTTTGTTTGAATTTTCATTTATTTTCTCTTTTTCTAACATGAAAGAAAATTTTTTTTTTTTTGAATTTTAAAAGTTGCCTCTTAATTTTCGAAAGAGGGGCTTTTACGAAAATATTTTGGATTTTTGAGCAAAAATATTTTTCGGACTCAACTTTTCAACATTTGTTTTTTTTTTAATTTATGAAAGAAAGACATCTAAGGAGTACTTTAATGATTTATTTTGACCTAAAAGGAAAAAGTGGCTATTTTTTACAAAATTTTCATTTAGGAAAAACAAAGACTTGGTTTTGCAGATATGGCCTTTCAGCACTTCTGGGAGGAAGATTTTAAGGTTGTGCCCGCATACCATTTAAAAATGACTCAGGGTGGCTGTTCTTGCAAAAACAGCCTTCCGGTGCCCTTTTGGGAATATTCGGCTTATTTTAAAACAAGAATGGCATCACCCGATTTATTTTGACAAAAAATTAAAATTTTGGTATTTTCGGCTATTTTTGCAAAAGGGTGGTTGGACCCGATGAGGGTTGCCTACGTATCTCACATCCGGTGAGAATCAAACCAGCGTAGTTCGGGCAGATTTGCCAAAATCAAAACTATTTTGAACAACAATTTTTTTTCTGTTTGTCAAATATTTTTTTTTTCTTTTCTTCTTCATTTTTTAAAAATCCGACAGCATTTCGGTACTATTTGGGCATTGAGTTTTTTCAAAACAAATGGTCACCCTCACTTAGTCCTAACACTGCTTATTTTTCTCAATTTTCACCCATTTAGACAAGCCGGTCAACATGTAAAACCGAGCAAATAAATGCGCAAGTAGCACGTAAGATGCATGGTCAATTCATTTTCGGTCACTTGTCCTAAACGGACTCAACCCCTGTGTTGAGTCCCCTAAGTCAAATGCACATGATGCAAACAAACGTCCTACTAGGGATCCGGTATGAGTTTTTGTTCTTCTAAGTTTAAACCCTAGGTTTATTGGTTTATTGAGCAGACAACTCGAGTCGAGGGGGAGGCAGCGTACCGGGGATACAGAAGCTCCGCCGACTTAGCAACTTATCCAAACCTCGTTCTAATTTAGGAAAGACTCTAAACAGAAGAGAAGCTACACGAAGTGCACCCTTCTCCATGATATAGAATACTCAGAGAGAGGAAAGGATTCGCGACAGTTTATATATACAATTTCAACAAATATCAAAGTGGAAAAATATTTAGCACATATAGCATGGAACATGTAGAAAAATCAGATAAGGCCAAATATAACAATTGTATTAAGCTCGAATTCTTTGAACCCTGAATCGAAATTCTAGGTTCGTTTCCCCAGCAGAGTCGCCAGAGCTGTCATACCTCCTTTTTTACATACCTACCCCGAAGGATAAGTGTATAAGGGAGTTTTTCCATTTAAAGTGACATTATTCAAAATGGGATTATTTATTTATTTCAGAGTCACCACTTGGGATAGGTTTGGCTTTTGGTGTTCCAAGTCACCGGTTTATCTTGAATCCCAAATTGAGGAAATTTCGACTTCCCGAATGGAGTCTGCGAACTAGAAATTCTGAATAAAGAATTTTGTTGACCCGAGGGAAGGTGTTAGGCACCCCCTGATCCCGTGGTTCTAGCACGTCGCTTAAATTATTATAAATGGCTAAAATTTAATTTTTCTTACATGTTACAACCTTAGTGCAATTTTAAGATTATCTACCGCTTTTAGTTAATTTTTAAGTAAGTGAACGTCGTTTAAAAACGTGTTTTCGGATCACATCACATGAAATGCACCCGGATCCTCGACATATTCTTATTCAATATTTTTGGATTTGGATTTGGGTTGCATGAAATGCACACCCGTATTTAAGAAGGTAGAATTATTAAAAGTGTGCCTAAAGCGACTAACGGGTTATTATCTTTGTGGAGGACCGTAAAATTCGCTAAACGGCACGCCCCGAATTCTAAGTATTTTAATTAAGCATTTAATGAGGGCCCCGCAACTTATACATTTTGTTTGGCGAGGCTCATCTCACTTTATTATTTGAAGGCCAACCTAAAGCAGACTACGATTTTCTATTTATTTTTGTCTCTAAAAGGCCTAATTAATTTACATTTACAAATTCGGGCCTCGAGTTCAAGTCCGAATTCAAACTAAAGGGAGGACCCTCTTAATTTGAACTCGCTACCTAACTCAAAAACCTAAATTTATATTGCAAATTAATCCCCCATATTTCTAATATAATTTTGAAAAGTCGTCTAGTATTAGGCCTAAGATTCAGCCTGTAAATCTGCCATATTCCAGGTCCATAAGTCATGACCTGAGATGTGAGACTTGCACTTGCCTTCTTACTTGTTTCACTCACGTAGCCCAATGTGCTGAATATAACAGTACTTAAACAATTCCAGAAGTCATCAGCTAAAACACGTAATGGTTATTATTTATAGATTGACTATTTCATATTCTCTTTTATTTATGTGTAACACCATTATTTATTTGAGAGTCACATATTAATACTCAACACATTAACTGATCTAACAATGTTGGTTACTTCCTACCTGTTCACAATCTCTGAATCCCCAGGTAAGTCTTAGCAATAACATGGAATACATAGACCCTCGTTTTCCATTTTTAGCAAGCTATTACAACCAATCTAGTCTTCATCAAATGAATCAAGATACTTCAACTCTTCATGTGTGACTTAATCTACACATGCTATGAATACTTCAACTCCAGCAACATTTATCTATTACCAAAATTAATATATACTAAACAAAACTAATGAAACAACATGCAATCAATCTAGAGTTTAATAGTCCAATTAGGTACAAATGATGAAATGTTCAGATTATTTACATTCCAAATAGTGTTGCTATATAATCTAACACTCAATCCAATATGTATACAAGTGAACTAATAGTAAAAATATGCAAGCAATGTGTCATTTCTTCAATAGTTTGAATACAATCAATGATTTAGTTCTTCACATATTTCTTGAGATTGAAGAATACCTGGAATTGAAACAAAATAGAGGTGAGGAATCAACTTAAACAGGACAGAACAACAAAGCAATTTAGCAGTGAATTATCAGGTTAACACCAATCTCGAGTCCCAAAAACAATGTCAAACAATCTCCAGCAGTTAATAACTAGTAAACGACCAAAATCCTGACTGAATAAGCTAGATTTCGACTTGAAAATGACTCCAGAAGTTTTAAAACTTCAATTATTGCAAAACAGGATAATCCAGGCCATTGTGGACTTCAAATGAGCAAAATTCTAACTGAGATTTGAATTTCTGAAAGTATCACAAGGAAGCTTCAACAAACGGTATTTTTTTGGTTTTTTTTTTGACTGTATTTTTGTATGTTTTGGATTTTTTTTGGCAGGAATTAAGATCTAAAAGAAGGTTTAAACTATAGAAATGCAGATTTTGAACTTCCTTTGATTTTGAAATTCAAAATTAGAGATTCAGATTTTCAGAAAGGGATTTGGGGGGAAATTAAAAGCTGGAAAGTTTTGGGGAATTTTCAGAGTGTGTAAACTTTTTGGGATTTTCAAATGTGTGAAACTTGTAAATGAAGGCATTAGGCCTGCTTTTTATAGGCAAGGAAGGTGCAAGAATGTTCTAGAGGTTTTCACTCATTTTTTCCCCCTTTTATTTTCAGAAATTACTTACTAATCCTAAAGTTTTGACTTGTTTCTCAAGTTACTGCTTTCAAAATGCTGAAACTTACACTAAGACCCCTTCTAGAAGGATCTAGGGTGTTCTAGCTTTGTTTTCCTACCTATGAAATGCCTATACTACCCTCACTTCTATTCTGAAATTACTGAGCCTTAACAAATTGACCCGTTTTAGGTGCCCAGACTACCCATGACCAACCCAAAAATTACTAATCCTAGTATTAAACTATAACCCCCAGCCCCCTTCACCTTATTTAGTAACTATGGTTAATTAAAATCTAAACTATTCAGCTATAACCACAATTCTTTAATCATCAAAATAAACTACCCTTGTTTTAATTTGAATTAACTACTTAATCTATATATCCTACGACTACTGTTTTATTGAACTATGCAAACCATTCAAACTCGAAACTAAAATCAGATTAACTAAAGCAATTATAGATCATTTAAGTGAAACTAAACACCAAATCAACTATCAGAAAAAAAAGAAAAAAAAACAAAATTAAAGGAAAAAATTAGCAGAAACAAAAATAAAAAAACCCTAAAATATCTAAAGCAATTATCATGTCTAAATGATTGATCAATGTCATTCAACTGGGATCAACAAAATACGAACTACACTATTGTAGTCTGAACCCTAAGTAAAAAAAATTAAAAGAAGCAGACGTGGAAGAACAAGTACAAGAAGAAAACAAAAATAAAAGATGAAATACCTCCGGTTTTGGCTCAGACTCGAATCTGATCATGCTTTTTTGGAGCTATTTGGACTAAAACCTTCTTTAATCATGTGTTTTCAATGAGAAAACACACGATTAAAGGCAGTAGTAGTACCAGATCAAAGAAATCCCCACTTTGAAAAGTTAGGGTTCTTGGCCAGACTTCGATCCAAAATTTGAGAAGATGGGGTGACGTTTGAGGGTTATAGGCTATGGATTTATGAAGAAGGAGATGAGGAGGATATATGGTGTAAGTTTGGACTAGCTTGGAGAAAGTAGGGTTTTGGGCCAGAATTTAGATCTAATATTCGAGAAGATTGGCTAGAAATTGAAAGAGATGGTTTTGGGAGTTGGAAAGAGGAGAGGAAGGGGAGCTTGTGGAAAAATTTTGGGGTCGTTTGGAGCTTCGCCGCTGGCGAAGGCGATTTTCGGTCAGCGGCGGACGGCGGAGGATGGCGAAGACACGGTGGGTGGCGGTGGAGACGGGGGTACGAGGAAGATGGGTGGTTTATCTCTAAAATTATAAAGAGTTTATTACATTTTTATGTAATTTTCTTGGATGGGTCTGGACCGTTTGATCATGGGAAATAGACAGACATGATTGATTGACGTCAAAACGGCGTCGTTTTGCAATTGGGGGGGGGGGGGAAGGACTGGACCGAGTATTTTTGGGATTGGCCTGGACCATCAGCCGGGTTATGGGGATTTGGGGTGTGTGTTTGGGCTGGCCCAAAATTGGGTGTTTATTATTACTAGGCTTTTCTTTTAATTCTTTTTATTTATTTTCTTTTCTTTTACTTACCTTTTTTTTTAATTATTTTCTGATTTTGTAAAATAAAAAATAAAAGACCCAAATTGATTACAAAATTGTACGTACTAAAATTCCAAAATTAACTAATTTTTAATTTAAAAGAAAACTTAAGACAATTTCTAAAAATGGAAAGTGAAAATGTCAAGAACCATTTTTGTTATTTTCCTTATTTTTGTAATATTAATATGCATAGTATTTTGTATTTTTGAAATTATATCAAGTAAAATGCACACAAATATGCAAACAAGACACGGAATCATACAATTAATTCCTAAAAATTCAAATAATAAAGAAAAATCCTAATTTTAAGGTATTTTGTAGGAGTAGTTTAAACGTGGCAAAAATCACGTGCTCACACCACAAGCCCCAAAAAGACTACCATAAAAGCAAAACGTCTATGTTCTTCCCATCTTTTGCTGTTTCCTTTGTTACATATCTTGTTTTCCAGGTTATTGAACCCTCCGATGTGGCCATATCTTTGGTATATGAAGTGTGGAATACAAAAACCATTCGCCAAATCCGTGTTATGGACCGTCCTGCTTATCTTCAGTGAGTCTAAGAATTTATGCACGGCCACGGCTCTCGGGGCAACCAAGTATTTGTGTCTTAAAGGAACCTC
>MU737707.1:14495-28329 GCA_026770625.1 Nicotiana glauca | reverse complement strand
TACAAATACCATCCGCCAAATCCGTGTTATGGACCGTCCTGCTTATCTTCAGTGAGTCTAAGAATTTATGCACGGCCACGGCTCTCGGGGCAACCAAGTATTTGTGTCTTAAAGGAACCTCAGCACTTCCGATGTACCCGGCTATCTCCTCCAAAGTCGGGGTGAGTTCAAAGTCTAAAAAATGGAACACATTGTGCGTTGGGTCCGAGCATGTAACTAGTGCAATTATGATATCTCCCTGAGGTGTAATTTCCAACAAACCGGTAAGCTCTTTCAAATATTTTTTGACTTCATCTTGCCCTTCTCCACCTAGATCATTCCACCATAGACGCAACTCCAAAGGAATTTTATTCATGATTGAGAAAGATTTATTTTGAATCGTGCTCTTCCTGCATATTTATTTAAAGTGATTTAATGACTTATTTTGATTTAAATAGAAAAAATGGCTATTTTTTGCAAAATTTTCATTTAAGGAAAACAAAGACTTGGTTTTGCATATACGACCTTTCAGCACTTCTGGGAGGAAGATTTTAAGGTTGTACCCGCCAACCATTTACAAATGACTCGGGGTGGCTGTTCTTGCAAAACTAGCCTTCCGGCGCCCTTTTGAGGACATTTGGCTTATTTTAAAACAAGAAAGGCATCACCCTATTTATTTGACAAAAATTAAAATTTTGGCATTTTGGCTATGTTTGCAAAAGGGTGGTTGGACCCGATGAGGGTTGCCTACCTATCACATCTGGTAAAAATTAAACCAGCGTAGTTCGGGCAGATTTTCCAAAATCAAAAATGTATTTTTAAACAGCAATGTTTCTATCTATTTTTTTCAAATATTTTTCTCTTTTTTTTTTTTTTTTTCAAAAATCCGACAGCATTTCAGTACTATTTGGGCATTGGTTTTTTCTTAAATGGTCACCCTTACTTAGTCCTGACAGTGCTTATGTTTTCTCAGTTTTCACTCATTTAGACAAGTCAATCAACATGCAAAGCCGAGCAAATAAATGCGCAAGTAGCACGTAAGATGCATCAGGATGGTCAATTCATTTCAGGTTACCTGTCCTAGACGGACCCAACCCCTGTGTTGAGTCCCCTAAGTCAGATGCACATGAAGCAAACAAACGTCTTACTAGGGATCCGACATGAGGTCGAGTTATTCTAGGTTCAAAACCTGGGTATATGTTCTAAACTGTGTACCCGAGCGGACAACTCGGGTCGAGGAGGGGGCTACATACCGGGAACCAAAAGGCCATCCGACTTAGTAACTTGTCCGGCCTCTTTCTTATTTTAAGGTATGACACTAACAGAATAGGGAGTCTCAACCAGTGAGCACATCCCCGGAGATGAGAAGAGAAGGGTTTCGTAACAATTTTATATGTACAATTCAGATAATATCAAAGCGGTAAAGTACTTAGCACATTTAGCACGAAACATGTAGAAAAGCAGACAAAGCCAAATATAATAATTATACTAAGCTCGAATTCTTGAACTTTGAATCGAAATTCTTGGGTTCGTATCCCCAACGGAGTCACCAAAGCTGTCACACCTCCTTTTTACACACCTACCCCGAATGATAATGTATAAGGGAATTTTTTCATTTAAAGTGACATTATTCGAAATGAGATTATTTATTTATTTTTAGAGTCACCACTTGGGATAGGATTGGCTTTTAGTATCCCAAGTCACCGGTTTAACTTAAATCCCAAATCGAGAAAAATGTTCGACTTCCTAATTGGAGTCTGCGAACCAGAAATTCTGAATAAGGAATTCTGTTGACCTGAGGGAAGGTGTTAGGCACCCCTGGATCCCGTGGCTCTAGCACGGCCGCTTAAATTATTATAATTAGCTAAAAATCTGATTTTAATACATGTTTTAATTTATGGTACAATTTTAACTTTATAACCGCTTTTATTATTATATTTTAGGAAGATTTCAACGTTATTTAAAATACGTCTTGAACCACGTCACATAAATGCACCCGCGGTCCCGGACATATTTTATCTAATGTTGTTGAGATTTGAATTTGGGTTGCATTTTACATAAATGCGCACCCGAGTTTAGGAAGGTAATTTAAAATAACGCGCATAAAGTAACTACGCGTTTTTAACTTTGCGAGGGCCATGGAAAGTTCGCTAAATGGTGCGCCTCGATTTATAAAGAGTTAAAAATAATTAAGTGAGGGCCATGAGCTTTGAGATTTTATTTGGCCTGGCACGCCTCGAATTATTTTAAAAGATTTGTATTTCACTAAAGCAAACTAAGGATGCTCCTGTTTAAATCTAATTTGAAATTAGGCATCACAAACTACGCAACGGGAACCGTACCCGTAGTTATAATTTAATTGCGTGTCTAAGGATAACTACGGTGTTCATGAATATTTCAAAGTTATAAAAAATTATTTGTGAAAGAAGCGAAGCTAATTAACTAAGGAAAGACGGACCAAATTTATTCACTAGTTTGTTGTGTGGTTGGCTTGGAAATTTTAAATTATTTAAACTCAACCAATTCAAGTGGGGTCACTTTAAATGAATATCCTATGACCATATTAGCCAAAATCCACAAACCAACTGAAAAGTCTAAACCAACAAAACTAAATTCGCTCAAATTTAATCAAAACCTAGCTTTTCATCAATTTAAATTAAAATATTGTCTAAATTATAATATGCAAAATCATGATAACATTTGTACAAAAGCATGTTTAGCGTTCCAATCACAATAAAATATTAATTTCAGAAATAGTCCATTAATATAAAAGCACAACAAATATCAAGAAAAATAACAAAAAAAATATGGTATTAACATCTATAGACATACAACGAAAAAAAATAGTATCAAAATCATGGAATAATTTATCTATTTTATTTCACTTGATATAAGAGATAAAGATATAGAAGAAAACTGAACCTCAACAATTGAATACTTTGTATTAAACGTGAGTTCGGTTACAGCAAACTCCAGTGAATCGAATCTGACTGGAAAATGAAAACAGGGACTGAACCTTGAGCAGTAACCCTCGGACAGTACCTCCGCCACAAACCTCAACGACTATTTCATGGCTGATTTTTGGAATGAAAATACAACTCTTTTCGCTAAAGTTGAGGGCTATTTAGCTAGGATTTTGACTGGTATGAAAGCTGTTTCTTCAGTTGTGATTTGGGTGGTTTTGGCTGCCCAATGTATATAGAGTGTATACCCAGTGTATCTCTCATGTATATCTAGTGTATATCAAATATATATCTAGTGTATACAGCTCTCTCCTCCAGCTTTCCTCTCTCCCTTTGTATCTGTAAGTGTTTTTTTTATAGAGGGATGTGAAGGGGAATAGCATATGGGTGGGGAACATGAGTGGGGGAGAGTGGAGTATTGAAGTGGGAAAAGTGGAAAGTGAGTGGGGAAAGTGGGCTGTGAGTGGAGAAAGTGGGTTGTGAGTGGAAAAAGTGGGGAAAGTGAGTAGTGAGCGGGAATAAATTCAAACATGGTGTAAAAATTAGGTGTTCACAGCTAGTTATTTAATAATTTAGTGCCATGCCAGAGTACATTTAACTTCTAAATTGATTTACTTTTGCTAAAATGGTGTGCTTTAGATTCTTGTTGGTTATTGTGGTACCTCCTTGCCGGAGTGTGAGTAATTAATTTATGAACCGTGTATGGTGCCTAAGAATAGCTTGTTAGGGTATATTTGGTTTTTGTTGGTGTAGTTGTGGTATTTGCAACAGGGATATTTTTTTGGATAATCCAATTTACAAGGGAAACTCTGCCGAATTTTTTGAAAATTTAGGGAGAGCCAAAATTTTGAGTCCCTTAGAAGAGTGAGTAGTGCTAAGAAAACATAAGAGGTTCAAGGAATTAAGGAATGATTGTTAGCTTACGAATAAGGCTCTAGCAACATTCGAGGACGAATGTGTTTAAGGAGGGAAGATTGTAACACTCCTCAAATCTATAAAAGTTTCAAGACACGCTAAATATAGAATTTATTTTTTTTAATTTTTAATTATACTTCTATTAAGGATTAAAGCCCTTGTGATTGATTTTTGAGCTATTTTTCTATTTATAAATAATTGGATATACAATTAGGAAAATGTTATTAATTTTAATATTATTAATTTTTAAAAGTGGGTATCATTAATTATTAGTTAAGTTAAAAAAAAAGGGAAGAAAGGAAAAAGGGCTAAAAGCCCATAGAAGTACCGTGGAAAACAAAAAGGCCCCAAGCCTCAAAGAGAACAAAATGTTCGTTCTCTCATTATCAAAAACGACGGAAGGCAAAAGCTTAGACGAAAAAGAATAGTTTGCTCACGAAACAGAGGCTTCTTATCACGCAGGCAACGGAAAATCCAGGGTTCTTTACAAATCATTAATACTTGAACTCAGGTGTATAAAATTCCCTATTGTCAATTACCCTACAGTAGTAATAGGTAAGAACTGAATAGTTATTCCCTTCTTTCTCTATATCAACAGTAAAGTTCCGTGTTTAGGTGCGAACCTTTAAAATTAATTAAAATGCACTCTTTGCTGTAGAATTCATTGTTTGACTGGTGTCAATTGGACTGGGACCTACGTATTGACTCGAGAAGTTTTGAGGTGAGTTGATATAATCCTTTACTAAAGTGGTTTAACTCATAAAAACACACATACAAGGTGTTTGATGAATTGCTTAAAAGAGTTTATATTTACTTAATTGGAACGAGTGAGTACCTATTAACTTAGAATTGTTCTAGAAAAAGTTTAGATGATTTATTATGATATATGTGCTTAAAATTTCAGATTCTTGTGTTATTCTTATATGTTATTTTCATGTTGAAAATTTATGAAGAAGAAAGAATCTTTAGAAATACTTTTACATATTTATTTCATTCTTATGCCATGCTTTACATTTAAGGATACCAGCATGAGCATGTATATGAGGTTCTATAAAGAAAAAATTTAGACTTGAAAAGTCACAAGAAGAAGTTTATTTTTGGGAGTATCTTTTATTCTGAGAAGGGGTTATCGTATAGGCCGAGAGTCATGACCAAGACGTTGACTTCCTGAAACTACTTGTGCCAAAGTAGGCAGCACACGAGCCGAGAGTCTCGTTGCTGAGAATTTACTTAGCCATGCTAAGGTATGATACATGAGCGCTCATAACCATGAAGCGAGTGGCACATCGTGGATTGGGGCTATTCGATGAGGTTGGGATCAAACCCATGCTGATCATACGGTGACTGAGATAGAATTAAGTCAGGATAGTTGGAACTCCTAAAGTATAAAGTGAAGTATTTTTTTTAGAAAGAAAAGAAAAAAATTTCTTTTAGAATATTCATAAACTGCTATTATGCAATTATTTAGAATTATTCTTATAAGCTTTATGTTTTACATGCCTTTAGAACCCTTGCTCATAATGTATATGTTACTGAAGTTTCGCCCCCTGTTTTTGAGACTCACTGAGTACAATGAATGGTACTTGCGTTCTCTTTTGGAAACCTACGTTGGTCTGCGGTACAACGTAGGAACCGAATTTGCAGGCGAACAGGCTACGAGTTAAGACTTCCTTCTCTTCCAGTGCTATTGGTGAGCTCCGCTTTTGTTCGTGGAGTATTCCTTAGAGTCATCTTCATTTAGTTACTCCTTTGTTACTTAGAGAATTGGCCAGGAAATCTCATGTCCTGAGCAGTGCGTCTGTTTATCAGTAGAGGCTTCATAGACATAGTCGTTGGATTAAGATTTAGACGTTTTTGATAATAACTTAGCATTATTTCATTGGTTACTATGAATAAAATTTTGGAGTTGATTTATTTAAATATTTAAATTACACAAAAATATCTGGTTAGAGTATTGCCTTATTGCATATAAAGTTTGGAGTTATAATAGATTTGATAAGCAGAGATGCTTCGCTCGGTCATATTTAATGATTGAGTACCGGTCCCGGCTTGTTCAGAAAATGGGTTGTGACAATTAATATTTACAATTAATACTATTGCTCAATAATAGTATTGCAACTTCCAATCAAATGGTTAAAAATTCCAATTATAAGGATAATAGTTGATCCTTAGAATATTGAGATGTAAAAAGGAAAACACATCAGATTTGTCTCAGAACTATGTAATATTGCTTAACTATGTCATCGGTTAATAGTTCATAACAAAAGAACTTGTATCGTTACATAAACATTTACATATATCCTTATTTTCGGACACGACATCAACTAAAGTAATATTTTTAATGAACTATAAAATCGGATATTCTCAAATTCGTTATGTAGAAGCTCTTTAATGCCATGTTATAATTATAGGATTTTCTTTTTCCAATCCTCAGATTGAGGTTTGGAAACATGCCGGGTATTCTCTAGAGGAATAGAATATTCGGAAAGGAAACCATAGAAGAAAACAATTTAATGATTTATAGGTAAAATAGAAGAAAAATAAAAAGAAACAACCACATAACTCAACCACGGTTAGTTCCCCTAACCCCGGCTCTATAAAGTCGGTTGAGACGGTCCTGATTAAACTTCAAATACTAATCCAACGGTGAAGCATCAATCAAATAATGTGAATCGTACGCCGCATCGAGCTCCACACCATTAGCTTTCGCTGCTCCTTAGCTCACAACCAAACTGGGGATTAGGGTTTTTTTTCTCTCTTTACAAATTACGCATCGATTTGATTTATGGAAATGGAATACGTAACGGAGTATCCACATCCATACATGGATCGTCGTCCTAAGAAGCGTCCGAGATTAGATTGGGATCCTTCCCATACTCCCAAGGTACTCCGTTTATTCTGTTTCCGTTGTTATTTTCTATTAATTTTACTCATTTTTCTTCTCATTTTCTGTGAAGTTTTTCAAAAATGAAACATATATAGCTCAATTATTAGTAATTTTGGCTACAATTGATGTTAAGTATCAACGAAAGTTTTGGCGTTATTGATTTTTTTTTGTTCGAGAAATGAAATTTTTTTAGCGGAATTTCGAGGGCTTTGATTACAATTGAAGTTACGGTTCAATGAAAGTTTTGGTGTTACTTTTTTGGGAGAAGTTTGACAAATGAGCCAAAAAGTGTTAGTTGGATGCTGAGTATTTTGAATAAACTGGAAGTCTGGTTCTATGAAAGTTCTCTTGAACCATATGAGGTTTTAAGTTATTGGTGAATAAAAGATAGGATTTTGGAGGATAATCTGATGCTTGAGTGATTGATTAGAACTGCAGATTTCATTTTGAGATATATATTGGATATCTTCCGATAAAACTTTGTTTGTTTAATTTGGATCTGATGTTTGACTCCATGAATTCGAGGACTTTACTTTGAGGATAAATAGAAGAAAAAAAAAATCCTGCTGAAATCTGTAATTTTATAAGAACATAATTTCTTAAGGTTCTTTTGAGTGTCATTGGCATCTGAATTTTGCATAGTTAAACATTGAATTGAATCGTGATGAAAAGGTAAAAACAATCTCGTCGGAATATGAAGATTTATGTGCAATTTAAACTGAAAGGTGTAGTAGCATTTGACCAGTCATCAATCTTATGATGTTGGTCTGAGAATATTTGTTGCGTGACAAATGTTTGTTGTTTCTCTCATGTCAATAGTTTTGAACCTATTCAATGGTCTTGTCTAGCTTAGTGAGTTCGTTGTTGAGTTGGGGATTGCGTGAAAATATTCATCTTGGTTGTTACTCTTGCAAATATTTCAAAATTCAGTCTAGTTTTAAATATAGGGTAGGTTTTATGTTATATCTTTTTCAGAAGAATATGAATGAATGGTTGTCTGTAGGCTCAGTCAGGAATATATTATGGGCAAGAGGTTGGCAGTTCATCGAGCTATGTGCATTCAAGGTTACTACCCGATCATGATAGTTTATATGTAAAAGGACTGGCTCAAAAAGGCTCTCCCCCACGGCGAGATGATGACAAAGATGGACATTACATGTTTGAGCTTGGAGAGAATTTAACTACTCGCTGTAATTACAAATTTTTTTCATCACCATGTTATATATGTGTTAGGTTTTGCTTGATCAAAATATGTGTGAGGTTCTTTTTGGTTGGCTCTTATATTCCGGTTGTTTATGGAATTATGTGTCTGGTCGTGCTGAAGTCCATCTTTTTGTCCATAAGCAATTAGCTGATCGTTGTTTTGTAATTAGCAAGTAGAAACCAAAAAAAGCATAGAAAATCAGCTATTCTTTCCGATCATTTAGCCTTGTATATGGGAGTATCCATTTTTTGTTGCAAGATATACCGCTACTTATGGATAAAGTAAGTGAATTAGATACTAATAGTGAAGGAATACATTTATTTTCCTGACCCTGTCTATTTTTCTTCTCTGGCTTAATAAGTGACCATTATTAAGTGTAAGAAATGAGGTTGTACATTGTTTTATAGATGTAGTTTTGCTTGCATGAACTTCGAGAATTGACCTTCCTTCCCATTCTAGTGAGGACCAAACTGAGGATTAGATATCTCCTATACCTGACAGAATCTTGAAGCTTTTCCAATTTCAAAAACTTATTTCTCATCATGTCTATATTAGACAACATAACCTGAAGTCCTTTAGTTTAACTGCATTTTGCAAGTATATGCCTGTCTCCTCCATAATATTCTCACTCATTTCATTCCTGTAATTGCAGATAAAATTCTCAAAAAGATTGGTGAAGGTCAGTCTAAATTTCTTTTCTTAATTTACGATTTAATCGCTCTTGTTTGGCCATGGATCTCTCTTCAACTTTATAGTTCACCAGGTACCTTTGGGCAAGTTCTAGAATGCTGGGACAGAGAGCAGAAGGGATTTGTTGCCATCAAAATTATCCGAAGTATCAAGAAATATCGTGAAGCGGCAATGGTAGAAGTTGACGTGCTTCAGTTGCTAGGGAAATATGATAGGGGTGGAAGCCGGTATGTCTTGTCTATGTTGTATATAAGGGCTCTTCGTCATATAAATAAATGCAAGCTTGCATGTGATGGTTAAAGAAGTTCCTTCTTTGCAGTTGTGTCCAATTACGGAACTGGTTTGATTATCGTAACCATATTTGTTTAGTAAGTATGTTGTTGATTTGTGGTAACCTGATTTCCCCGACTTTGTGAATTCTATGGGGACTTAAGGCTTGCAATGAATTTAATGGTCTTAACAGGTGTTTGAGAAGCTTGGGCCAAGCTTATTCGATTTTCTACGGAAAAACAGTTATCGCGCATTTCCGGTTGATCTAGTTCGTGAAATTGGAAGGCAATTGTTGGAATGTGTAGCATGTGTGTGGTCTATACTTCTTCAGTTCACTTTTCTTATATCAGATACTTGGCCATTTTTTGTTTTCTTGGTTTCAAGAATTTACTTTTTGCATTACTCTTTTCTGGTTTGTTAGTAAAGTTGCAATCTTTATATTGCATTTGCCACCACTGCATTGGAGACATTTTATTTTAAAATGTGAATGCTTATTGTGGCCTTTGTTTTCAGTCATGCACGATATGCGTCTCATTCATACGGATCTTAAGCCCGAGAATATACTCTTTGTTTCTGCAGACTACATAAAAGTGCCTGACTACAAGGTATGTAAAGTTCTGCTTTTCAAGCTCTTAGGAGTGTGTTATACTCTTATAATAACTAGAATTAACTAGCCCTCTGGTGATCATGCCACATCATTTAAATCTCTGTTTTTCCTTTACTTGTCTTTAGGGTACACCATGGTCACACAGAGACAGATCATTTTCTAAAAGGTTACCAAAGTCAAGTGCTATCAAAGTAATTGATTTTGGTAGTACTGCTTACGAACGACCAGATCACAACTATATTGTGTCCACACGACATTACCGTGCACCTGAAGTTATTCTTGGTGTGTTAAGATTTTCTTCTCCTTTCAACGAAGTCCCACTAATTTAGCATTGTCCTTTTACTTGATTACTGGGTTTTATGTGTGTTCCAGGCCTTGGATGGAGCTACCCGTGTGATTTATGGAGCGTGGGCTGCATCTTGATAGAACTATGCTCGGTAGTTTCTAGCATCTGATTTTCTCATTAATCTGTTTGTTCTGAGTCAGATGTTAATATGTTGATGGAAGACACTGGGTATTCATTCATGTGGTGGTTTTGCAGGGTGAAGCTTTATTCCAGACACACGAGAATTTGGAGCACCTGGCAATGATGGAAAGAGTATTGGGTCCACTACCATCACAAATGTTAAAAAGAGTGGAGTGAGTGCCATTTTAGTATGTTCATGTCATCATATACTATCAGCAATTAACTTATCCCTTTTTCATTTGGATAGTCGGCATGCGGAGAAATATGTAAGGAGGGGTAGATTAGACTGGCCTGAAGGTGCCACTTCCAGAGAGAGCATAAAGTCCGTGATGAAGCTGCCTCGTCTTCAGGTGGATTAAAAGTTTGTAGGCACTTTAGAACTTGTTTCTCACATGCCAAAATCTTATGTGAATTGTCTGGGCTTTGGTGCAGAATTTGGTGATGCAGCATGTTGATCATTCAGCTGGAGATCTTATAGACCTGTTGCAAGGTCTCCTTAGATTCGATCCATCTATCAGGATGACGGCTCATGATGCGCTACGGCATCCCTTTTTCACCAGGGACCAATATCGGAGGGTATAAGAGGACGAACTCTTGTTTGACTCCTGCATTAGTTCATCATACTTGCATTACAGTCCCAAGGTATCGAGTTATTTGACATTTCTATGAGAGAAGATAATTGGTTAAGTATTGTCCGTCCTTTGAGGAGAACTTGCATGTATTACGCTTGATAGAATACCCTCTTTCGCGACCCCTCATGAAATTCTGTTGTAGTAGTTCCAAATTTTTGTTCAACCCTTTTGCCTTCTGCAATAAGGTAATCATATAGGTATCAAATACATGATCATGATGTATGTCTATTTTGTTCTGATGTACCATCATCTTCCATTTGGATCAACTTGTCTTGCAACCTCTCCAAGTTTCTGCTGCTGCTGAAAGAAAATCGATTAGCCTGGCTGTGTTCTAGTTTGAATCTGCAGTCCGCGCATGAGTTTTTTTTACTTCAGTTTGGTCCCCTCTTTTACACAAGTTACAGTAATCTTCTATTTATATACTAGATGAGAATGCACGGGCCCAACATTGTAGATTTGAACTATCGTTCTCTGATAATGCTTTGGGGAATTCATTTAGGAATCCAACTTAAAAAAGCCGTAGGAAGTAACCAATTTGCAACAATTAAGAATGTCAGTAAGGACTACTCCCAATATTCATTTCTCAAATATGGAATAATCGAAATTCGTTATTCATAAATTCTGCATAGTATTAATTACTACTAAAAACTAGGGGTGTACATGGACCGGGTTGGTTCGGTTTTTCTTACAATCAAACAAACTAACTACATCGGGTTGGATTGGTTTGGTTCTGTTGGGTTTTTCGGGTTTTTTTGTTATGTGAATATTAATTCAATCTTACTTTGTTAAACTTTTTATAAGTAAATATAGGTTTAGTAAAAATTGAAAAACTTGACAAACATATGATCTATTTAAATATTTTTATGGTAGTATTTTGTTAATAACACATTATAATTATTTTTTTAGTCCTCCGACAATAATTTTTCATTGATGTATACTTATAAGGTTAAACGAATTTAATAATTAAACATAAAAATTAAACGAATTTAATAATTAAACATAAAAATCAACATGATACCTAATTAGTCATAAGTTCTATTTAATTTTAGATTATCAAAATACCACTTCAAATTTGAAAAAGATATAAGAATTTAATAAATCTTGATATATGAACAAGGAAGAACAAAGACATTGACGCATTTCAGTAACACTTGATAAGAAAGTGATTATATAATTCATTATTTAAGGTTAGTAAAAATGGAGTACTTCATATTCTATTAAATATTACATTCCATAAGAGAATCCCAAATATTTCTAGAATTTTTGTAAAGAAAATTCTATATAAAGTCTTAAAAGTATATATTTATATGTCGGTTTGGTTCAAGTTTTTTTACTCAATACCAAACCAAATCAAACCAAACCTAGTCGGATTTTTTAATCGGTTTGGTTTGACTTTTCGGTTTGATGCGGTTTTCCGGTTCGGTTTGTACACCTCTACTAAAAATCATTATTTGGTCTTTAACAAAATAAATGAATCTTTATTTATTATCAAGTTGCACAGTAAAAATAATTAGTGCAAAGTGGTGCATCCGATGTCTAGTACCTAACCTACTGACTTCATTACTATTCTTTTCCTCCAAATCTTAGGAGCTTGACCTTTCACGTAGCCTGCAGGCCGAGTCAGTGCGACTTAGTTTAGATGACACGAACATGAGTTCTAAAACAATGAGCCTTCGAAGCTTCTTTGAAGAAAACTGGTCAATAATCTTGAATTGGTCGATCATAAGTTTCAGGAATGTGCTCGTGGATCAACCTCAACACCACTTCCAATCTGGCATCAATGTCTTATTATTTCTCGAGACCCTGTGCATGAACTGACTATTAACCAAAAAGAAAAAAATTATTTAATAAATAGGTAGAAGTGCAAAATATAAACCTTTGTATCTAGAACATATTACACCAACTAATTTGTATGGATATCGAGAGAAAATCTTTTAGAAGTATATATGATCTTATTCTTATAAGACATAAAAATGGCGCAGAGTACAGACATAAAACCCCATAAGAAGATTTAAACAATATTATGGATGTGTGCTAGTATTTCTTGGAAGGGAAAAAGGAGGGAGGGAGGGAGGAAGAGGGACAAGTTGTACCTGCACATGTAGCTACAAAACATGGGAAAGAAAAGAAAAAATGGTACACTAATCCACAAATAGCAAAAACATAAGCTCTGAATACACACAAAAAAATAACGATAAAATTTGTATCGGGTCAAATTCTGCCCATTATGTCTCCACGTTGGTAGGAACGACCAACGAATATACGCTAACCGAAGTAAGGGCACGACCTAAAAATGTCGGAGTGAAGCGTATCATCGGTCTCGTCGTCTCCTCGAAGGAACGCGACCAATCTCTGTATTGTCATATTATTTCAGGGAGGGTCTCCTATCATATAAAGGAGACCCCAATGTTGTAAAGGGGAGGGGATTTTTATGGAACAGGCTCTCTCTCTCTCTCTCTCTCTCTTGAATATCCAATCTATTGGAAGCAATAACAAATTTAATACATATATCTAGGTCTCATTATCTTCGATTACGATTTACCTTTGAATCATTTTGATTGTTTCCACTTATAAAGTATATAGTATCTTTTGAGTCAAACAATTTGGCGCCGTCTGTGGGGATTTCGGCAATTTGCACCTAGAATATCAAAAAAGAACAACGAAACCGTTCTTCACACCCTACAGAAGCCAAAAATGGCAGAAAATGATGCAAGAATGAAAGCAATAGCAGGCGTCACAGCCAATCTCATATGCCCTCTCAACGAGGCCAGCAGAGAGAACATCTTGAGTACAATACCTGGTAGTGCACCAGATGGAGAGATATCACCCTCTTCATCTGAAGGCCTGACAATCTTGCACGAAAAAGGAGCCTCTACATCTGCAGTCAAAGAAACACCACCCCCGAGGGTCAAAAAACTACCGGAGGAGTGGTTGATGAACACTCCAGGTAGCTTGCTTGAAAAGTCACCCCAAAGCAACATTAGAAATCCGTTAGTGGCAGACATCACCGCTACCACCGGTGGACCATATATTGTACGAACAAATAACACCTACATCGATGTCCAGGCCAACGATGGTGCACTCGCAGCCATCCTTAAGAAGATGGAAGAAATGGAGAATGAGAACAAGGCCCTTCGAGATCAAATGAAAGAGCATCAGGCAAGAGTAGACAAAATTCCCAGTGCTCCTAAGTTATTGCCAAAACGCAACGTAGGAAGATT
>MU737707.1:0-14177 GCA_026770625.1 Nicotiana glauca | reverse complement strand
TCGAAGAAATGGCAGATAAGTTTGCCACCGCCCATGCAGGAGCAAAGAAAGCAGAGGCCAGGGTCAACGATATCTTCGCTGTCAGGCAAACCGTAGGAGAGGGACTCAGGGACTTCCTGGCCAGGTTCAACAGGGTAAGGATGAGCCTACCAAATGTATCGGAAGGCATGGCAGTCGCAGCTTTCCAAAACGCGCTGAACAGAGATGGTTCGAGGGCGACCAAAAAGCTACTGAGTCGACTCATGAAATATCCCCCCACCACATGGGAAGAGATCCACAACGCCTATTGTGCCGAAGTACGAGCGGACGAGGACGACCTCAATGGACCGACCCAACGGCTAACGACGATACAATCAGAAACAAGAAGGGATCGACGCAACGACGGGAGACAGGAACAACTCCCGCGCTTCAATAAACAAAGGCATCAGCCTTACGTTAGATCCTCCCATCCACCACCGCCGAGGCACACAGAGGCATTGCAACGACATGTCGCTCCACTCCGAAATGAAAAAGGTATGCCCCCTTTATTATCCGCCTATAACTTTTGCGTGTCTCCTTCAGAAATAGTGTACGCACTGGAGAAGCTGGGCACCAAGGTGTAATGGCCGCAGAAAATGAAATCAGATCCTATCACAAGGAGGTCGAACGTCCTGTGCGAGTTCCATCAGGAAAGAGGACACAAAACCGAAGACTGCATAGGTCTACGACAAAAGGTACTCAGGACTCAGGATGCTAAACCAAGGATACCTGAGAGAGATGCTTAGCGATAAAGGAAAGACCAACTACGCACGAGGGCGGGAACAACCCCAAGGGTCGCCGAAACCACCTTCGCCAGCACGCACCATAAATATGATCGTAGGAGGCGGCGACGACTCAACAATCAACCACGTAAAGTTCACCACCACGCACAAATTGAAACGAACAATTGCCCACGAACGGTATGATGACTTCGAAGAAAGTTTCACCTTCGATAAGTCCGATGTCGACGATTTGTCTTTTCCTCATTATGATGCTTTGGCCATAACTTTACATATTGCCGATACTGATGTTAAGAGAATCACGGTTGATGACGGAAGCGGCGCTTGTATTATCCATCCAAGAGTCCTCGTGCAAATGAGACTCGAAGATAAGATAATACCGTGTTGCATAACACTGACAAGTTCTAATAATGCAGTAGAACGGACCTCCGGGGAGATATCATTACCGGTTTTAGTGGGGGGAGTCACGCTGGAAACCACTTTCCACATCATGAACCAGGAGATGGCCTACAACGCTGTCATAGGACGCCCTTGGATACATGCCATGCGAGCAGTCCCCTCAAGCTTCTACCAAGTGATTAAGTTCCCTACCCCATGGGGAGTATTTAGCATTCGGGGCGAGCCGCGCACCGCACAAGAATGCTACTGAATCGCTCAAGACTGTTCCCACACCAAACAATTGAAAGGAGCAAGTGCGGAGGCATAGCAATTAGCCATGTCGGGGACTAAGGTCGACCCGACGATGGAAGCCATCAAAGATCCAGACATTATAGAAGCCTACAAAGCGACGGTCGAGGATCTCGACCCAGTCCAACTGGACAACAACGACCGCACAAAGAAATCCTACTTTGGGCACAGCCTCTGCGACCCAAGTAAGTACCATGAATTTCTAACTAACCACGTAGATTTATTTGCCTTTTCTCATTCAGATATGCCGGGAATCTCGAAAGACATCGCCACTCACAAGCTGAACGTCGACCCACTATATCCGCCCATGCAACAAATTAGAAGGAAGATCAACGCCGCAATCAACGAGGTGGTCAGTGAAGAAGTAGATAAGCTACTAGCCAACGGGTCCGTCATAGAATCAAAGTACCCCCAATGGGTCGCCAATATCGTCATGGTCAAAAAGAAAAACGGGAAATGGAGAATGTGCATGGATTTCACCAACCTTAACAAGGCATGCCCGAAAGATTCGTTCCCATTACCCCACATCGACCAGTTGATCGACGCCACGACAGGACATGAACTGCTAAGCTTCTTAGATGCCTACTCCGGCTACAACCAGATCATGATGGCCGAGGTGGACCAATAAAAGACAACTATTATCACCCACCAAGGGACGTATTGCTACAAGGTGATGCCCTTCAGACTCAAAAATGCATGGCCAACGTATCAGAGACTGGTTACCAAAATGTTCAAGAAACAGCTCGGCAAGACCATGGAGGTCTATATCGATGATATGCTAGTGAAGTCGACAAAGAAAGAAGACCATATCAACCATCTGAAAGAAGCCTTCGAGATACTAAGACGGTACGGGATGGAGTTGAACCTGGAAAAGTACGCCTTCAGCGTGGCCTCGGGAAAGTTTTTGGGTTTCCTCGTATCACAATGGGGTATCGAGGTCAACCCGGACCAGATCAAGGCAATAAACGCAATACTTGAGACTTTGAACAGCAAAAAGCAGGTACAAAAGCTGACAGGACGAATAGCCGCCCTATCCAGGTACATCTCGCGATCCTCCGACAGGTGCCATAAGTTTTTCAATGTGTTGAGAAAAGATCACGGGTTGCATTGGAACGAGGAATGCATCGAGGCCTTGAGAAAATTAAAAGCATACTTATCTTCGCCACTATTGCTAGTCAAAGCGAACCCAGGCGAATCTTTGCTGGTATATCTGGCGGTGTCCAAAGTCGCTGCCAGCACAGTCTTGGTCCGCGAAAACAAAGGTACGCAATCTCCTATTTATTATATCAGCAAAACCCTAGTGGATGCCGAAACACGATACCCATACCTTGAGAAGTTGGCCCTGGCACTGGTCGTAGCTTTACGAAAGCTTAGACCCTATTTTCAGTGCCACCCCATAAAAGTAATAACGACCTTCCCCCTGAGAAGCATCCTACACAAGCCTGAGCTGTCGGGCAGGCTCGCCAGATGGACCATAGAGCTCAGCGAGCACGACATATCCTATCACCCAAGAAACGCCATCAAGTCACAGGTACTTGCCGACTTTGTCGCCGACTTCAGCACAGAGATATTGCTGGAGGCGGAACTGGAGGCCATTCGTGCCTCCCCTAGTACCGACCTTTGGACCCTCTACACTGACGGCGCCACTAATGCCTTAGGATTGGGACTAGGACTCGTTCTCGAAGTCCCCACGGGCGAAATAATTCGTCAGTCCATACGATGCCCTGAGATGACTAACAATGAGGCCGAGTATGAGGCTGTGGTTGCAGATATGAAGTTAACCATCAAATACGGGGCTCGACGACTCATCCTCCAATGCGATTCCCAACTCGTGGTGAACCAGGTCATCGGGACTTACCAAAATACCAATCAAAAATCCACAAGTTGATGCCTGAGTTCGATGAGTGCCGCTTTGAGCAAATCCCTAGGGCGCAAAATGTCGAAGCAGACGGCTTAGAGAAACTGGCCGCAGCCACCAAAAATGTCAACAGGGAGAGTGTAGTCACCCTCCTCCATTCAACCACCGATCACGCTGAGGTACTCTCTTTAAATCTGACTTGGGAGTGGCGCAACCAGTTTGTCTCATATCTGCAGGACGGGACACTCCCACTCGATAAAAAAGAATCCAAGAAGCTCCGTGTACAAGTCGCCTGATACAGCCTAATAAATCACGATCTCTACAAAAGGACGTTTGGCGGACCCCTCGCTAAGTGCCTAGGGCCGCACCAAACGAGGCAAGTACTCAAAGAGGTGCACAAAGGTCACTGTGGTGCCCATACAGGTAATCGCGCCCTCGTCCGTTGCATCATCCGAGCCGGTTATTACTGGCCCACTATGAAAAAAGAGACAGCAGAGTACGTTCGCAGGTGCGAATAGTGCCAAAAGTATGCCCCCATGATACATCAACCAGGAGAGCCTCTCCACTCAGTAACCTCACCTTGGCCCTTCATTAAGTGGGGAATGGACATAATCGGTCCCTTACCAGCGGGACGAGGAAAGGTATGATTTCTGTTAGTTTTAACTGACTATTTCTCCAAGTGGGTGGAAGCAGGTGCGTACGCCCAGATACGCGAACAGGAAGTCATCGCCTTCATATGGAAAAATGTCATATGACGTTTCGGCATTCCCAAGGAAATCAGCTGCGACAATGGCCCCCAATTCATTGGCAAAAAGACAACTGAGTTCTTCGAGAAATGGCACATCAAGCGAATACTCTCCACGCCATATCACCCCGCCGCCAACGGCCAAGTAGAATCTTCCAACAAAACAATACTGAACATAATTAAAAAGAAACTCGAAGAAGCTAAAGGGTTGTGGATTGAACTACTACCGGAAGTGCTGTGGGCACATCGGACCACGGCCAAATCCAGCACGGGAGAAACACCATACTCACTGGTCTACGGAACCGACGCGGTCATACCCATCGAAATCGGAGAACCAAGCCTAAGGTATTCACATACCAGCGGAGCAAATAACGACATGAATAGACTTCAAGACCTCGACGAGGCCGAAGAATGAAGGGACATGGCCCACATAAGAATGACGGCCCAAAAACAACAGGTCAAAAGGTATTACAACAAAAAAGCCAAAATAAGACCACTCAAAGTGGGTGATTACGTCCTCAAAGCCAAAACGTTGGCGTCAAAAGACCCGAGCGAAGGAAAATTGGGCACCAATTGGGACGGACCATATAAAATCACAGCAGCAGCATGCAAAGGAGCATTCCAGTTGGAAACAATGGAAGGAAAAACACTCCAAAACAACTAGAACGTCGCCCACCTCAAGTACTTCCACTTCTGAAAGGCGTCTCCCGAGTCGTACTCTTTTTCCCTCACCCGAGTTTTGTCCCAATTGGGTTTTCTTTGGGAGGTTTTTAACGAGGCGGTGGAGGGGACACCTGGGGGTATCTGAGGACAAGTTTATCATATCACCCACTCGACATGCTCTCCAGGCCGATATATAAAGGGACTAGCCTAGGTGAATCTCCATTGTGTAAACGGCTAAGGCCACCATCTCCGTTGTGTAAATGGATAAGGCCATCATCTCCGTTGTGTAAACGGCTAAGGAAACCATCTTCGTTGTGTAAACGGCTAAGGCCACCATCTCCGTTGTGTAAACGGCTAAGGCCACCATCTCCATTGTGTAAACGGCTAAGGCCATCGCCATTAAACGGCGACCCTGCTCGACGACGGCGGATAACACTTCAACGACACTTGAAATTACATCCTATTGGCTAAGGCCATCGCTATTAAACGTCGACCTTGCTCGACGACGGCGGATAACACTTCGACGACAATTGAAGTTACATCCTATTGGCTAAGGCCATCGCCATTAAATGTCGGCCAACGACAGTTGAAATTACATCCTATTGGCTAAGGCCATCGCCATTAAACGTCGACCCTGCTCGACGAAGACGGATAACACTTCAACGACTATTGAAGTTACATCCTATTGGCCAAGGCCATCACCATTAAACGTCGACCCTGCTCGACGACGACGGATAACAATTCGACGAAGTTGAAGTTACATCCTATTAGCTAAGGCCATCGCCATTAAACGTCGACCCTGCTCGATGACGACGGATAACACTTCAACGACAGTTGAAGTTACATCTTATTGGCTAAGGCCATCGCCATTAAACGTCGACCCTGCTCGACGACGACGGATAACACTTCGACGACAGTTGAAGTTACATCTTATTGGCTAAGGCCATCGCCATTAAACGTCGACCCTGCTCAACGATGACGGATAACATTGCGATGACAATTGAAGTTACATCCTATTGGCTAAGGCCATTACCATTAAACGTCGACCCTGCTCGACGACGGCGGATAACACTTCAACGACAGTTGAAGTTACATCCTATTGGCCAAGGCCATCGCCATTAAAACGTCGACCTTGCTCGACGATGACGGATAACCCTTCGACGACAGTTGAAGTTACATCCTATTGGCTAAAACCATCACCATTAAACTTCGACCTTGCTCGACGACGACGGATAACACTTCAACGACAGTTAAAGTTACATCCTATTGGCTAAGGCCATTGCCATTAAACGTCGACCCCGCTCAACGACGACGGATGACACTTCGACGATAGTCAAAGTTACATCCCTTTGGCAAAAGCCATCGCCATTAAGCGTCAGTAAAGCTCGATTACGACGAACGACGTTCAAAGAACGGTTAAAATTTCATCTTATTTATTCACTAAGATCGGGTTTTGACTTATCTACGATAGTGGTTAGCCCCAGGGGATCACCCCCGAGACCGCCTGTACCACTTCGGCGTTACCCAGAGAGGTGACGAATCTTCTACAAACAAACGAATATTAGCTATGCGGAGGTGAAGTTCCGAAAAACAAAGAACAACACAAAAAGAATAATAGCAAAAGTATGATTCATACATTGTGACAAAAAAGTATATACATTCAGTCCCGCAAAGGGCTCCCACTACATTCTACAAAAAGCAAAACATATACAAATTTTAAGGAGCCTCACCATCTTACCCATCGCCCCCCGTTTGTTCGCCATCTCGACCGTCACCACCGAGGCGGTAAACTTCATTGAACCAGGAGTCGGAATTCAGTCGGTTAACGTCCTTTGAAGCATAGCCCTCCCGGTCAGGGGAGTCAGAACTATACCCACAAACTGCCCGAGCGGCACGAGCCTCGCGCCATTGCTCCTAAACCTCCTCCTAAGTGGCACGACCCGCAACGAGAAGTTTCTTGTATGCGTCCAGTCTGACCTCCGCATAAACCCACATCTCATGCGCATCACGACACGCATCCTCGTCAGACAAGAGCGGGGAAAAAGAAGGTCAAGCCACGTCTCCAGGACTTGGTGGGATAGTACGCCTAAGAACTTCGACCTCTGCCACCTTGGCTTCGAGTTCTGTAGTCAAGGCCGCCACCCTACGGTGCAAATCGGCAACCTCTGCCGCCACCCCACGACTAATCTCCAACTCCTCTTCCCTCGATTTGAGGAGTGATTCCAGCTCACTATTACGAGCCATAGCCTTCACCAACTCCTCATCAGTCTTCTCCAGCTCGGCCACCCTGCGCTTCAATTGCACCTCCTTCTGTTCAAGACCTTCCCGGAACACCCGAAATTTGGGGTCCTGTTGGAAAAGGTCCACCGCTGCCTGATGCTTGGAGCGGCACCTCTTATACTTCTTCACCATTTTATTGAAAACGGTCGCTTTCTTCTACTCGTGACGCCTCCTCTCCACCTCCAAAACAAGGGTCTAAGGAGAAAACATGAGTTAGTACGCATCAAAGTCAACCTCACAACACGCAGAAGAACAAAAGTTTACTTGTAAAGTCATGCCGGCGACCCTTCGAGATAGCTCCGCATCATTGACAGCTCTTAGCATTTCATGCTCGAGGGCGGCACATAACAAAGCCATTTCCAACGCCGCCTGCTCGCTGTGCTGTAATAAATTATAAGCCCCCAGAATCACGATTCGGCGATCGGACCCATCCGCCGTCATCTCCATATGTGTAAGGCCTTCCGCCAGCCCGTCCATATCTTCTTGGGCGATCTCATGGTCCGATCCCTCAACATCCCCACCAACTATGGATGTTGAGCCACCCTCAGCAGCACGAACTGAGCTGGCACCGGCAGCAGCACTCGCCTGATGGGCCGACCTCCCCGAACGAATAACGTTAGCCATGAAGATAGGTCTAGGCGTTTAAAGAGGAACGTTACTTATTTTATCCTCAGTCGCCACCGCCTTGCCCGTTTCAAGCCTCTGCCTTTTTCTCTCCTCAGGTTCCTCGCCCTCGGAAGGCTCATCCGCAGGCTGCGAAGATGGTGTTGATGGTGTCACCTCATTCGTAGCCACCTCCACAGGCGTAACCTCTTGTAAAGGAACTATGGGAACACCCTCCCTGACAGATGCACAAAGTATCTCCTGAGCATACGGGCCGATATCCGATCGAGCGGGGGTAGATACCGTCGCCTTCTTCTTGGGAACGTTTCGACCTGTCGACACAAATAGTTCAGTTGATGAAGTTTGTGGAAACAATCGACTAAAGTCGAAGAATTACCTGAAGGTCCTATGGGGCCGTAGCGTTAAAGAAATGCGGACCACGTGCGGGTTTCTTCCGTGTAAGGCAATAAACCGGCTACCCATTGCTTGATACCAGTGATAAACCGGGTGTGTGAGCCATTGCTGCAAAATAAAAGAAAAAATCATAACGATGGTGCGCCCAGAACCGTTGAGGTCACGTACAATAAAGAATTCGACAGATGGAAATGCTTACGTTTCGAATTCCACCTCTCTGGGAACCCGACAGGGTCAGACACCAGGTGCTCCATTTTAATAAAGAAGTACCTATGCCAATAACCGCGACTGGCTCGGTCATGTCTTGAAGACCAGCCGCTTCGAGCCACGGCTCTTCAAATGCAACATGGTACCCCTTAGATAACTAGCGCTGAATAACTTCAAAAGGTGGTGGACGGAGACCTCGCAAATAGCCAGCTCTGCGTATGTAGACATTAGCCTACATACTTTTAAGGTGTACGGAGTAAGTTGAGATGGACACATGTTGTAAAAGCGGTAAAACTCCTCCGCTAAAGGAAAGATGGGAAGATCATAACCAATTAAAAAAGGATATTCATAGAACGTGCAATATCCCGGTCTGTGGACGTTCGCATAATCCGTTCCCGCTGGGACCATCTCCACATGAGCAGGTATGCCGAACAGCGGGCGAAGACCATCTAAGTGATCCTGCGTTAACTCAGAACCCTTCGAGGGTTGCACGGGGGAGTCCTTTTGGAAGTCTTTCTTAATAAGAAGTTGCTTCGGTAACACGTTATCCACGGTAAGGGGGGTGAGGTCCTCTTCTCCTTCTCCCTCATCACCGCTAGATGGAGGCGGTACATCGGATGGCGTAATATCAAGAGCCTTTGAATTATTATCCCATCGGGGCTTTGCCATAATTCCCGTTCAGGGAGCGGTGTATGACACAACAAAAAGTGTGATTTTTGAGAAACGGTGGGGTTTCGAAGAAAGGGAGTGCTTTCTTAGAAGGTTAGAAAATGTTTTCAAATGATCGAAAGTTGGATCAAGTTAAACCCTTTCCCTATTTATAGGGTTGGGTGGCATTGAAATCGAAGAGGCGGATTTCAAACGGGCGCGGAAAATCGAGCATCAGAACGCCTTTTGTATTGCCTCTGGAATACGCGTAATGATAGCGCATGCGTGTGATGACGTCACTCCAAGAAAGAGATTGCGCGTCAGCATTTCAATAAACTCAAATGTTCACTCGTTCACTCTCATTCACACTACTGTTTTCAAGCGTGGTCAAATTCTCCTAGAATAAGGTTCATGGTTCCATCCATCGGGGATGCACCTCGATGCGTCACCGATGAACGGAGGGACTAACTGTATAGGGTCAAATTCTACCCATTATGTCTCCACGTTGGTAGGAACGGCCAACGAATATACGCTAACCGAAGTAAGGGCACGACCTAAGAATGTCGGAGTGAAGCGTATTATCGGTCTCGTCATCTCCTCGAAGGAACGCGACCAATCTCTGTATTGTTTTATTATTTCAGGGAGGGTCTCTTATTATAAAAAGGAGACCCCAATGTTGTAAAAGGGAGAAGATTTTTATGGAACAGGCTCTTTCTCTCTCTCTTTCTCTCTTTCTCTTGAATATCCAATCTATTGGAAGCAATAACAAATTTAATACATATATCTAGGTCTCATTATCTTCGATTACGATCTACCTTTGAATCATTTTGATTGTTTTCACTTATAAAGTATATAGTATATTTTGAGTCAAACAAAATCCAAAAGTAAAAGAAGAAGAAGGAAAGGAAACTTGAAGACATTACTAATATTACAATTGTTATGTGTGTCAAGGAAACAAGTAAAAGTAGGTAATAGCAAAATATGCCTAGAGGACTCAAATTTACAACTTGAAAAGGTTTCAGAATATGATAACTTTAGTAATTGAGAAGCAAGGAGGACTATCAAAAGAGATGCCGTACTTATAAAGTAAGGTAGAGAAGTTTCCGGAGGATAATAATTTCAATAATTGAGATGATATAAGGAGAACTATCAAGAGAGAAGTGGTACTCATAACTCATAAGGCAAGCTAGAGAATTATTTTACTCACGGAAGTGATCTTACTAAGTTGAAGTTATAACAGTACACATGCTAACTTTTATCATACTTTCAATGATTTCAAATGGAGGAGAAAGAAATATATATACATTATATCACTGTAATAGGCAAGCAGATGTCTTTAGCCATCAAAAAGAACAGTGAAACCAATTAATGAGTTGACTCTAAATGTCACGACCCTAGTTCACCGATCGTGAACATGTCGTGATGGCACCTAGTATCCACGATCAGGTAAGCCAAGTATTGCAGAAAAAGAAATAATATTTGCGAAAAAACGAATTAAAACCAAACATATGAAAAATAATAATTGAGTATAAGGCCGCCCGGCCTGTACAACTCTAAGAATATGCGGAAGTCTACAACCAAATCCCAAATCCCGGAAACCCACGGAAACACAGGCTAATAGAATTCCAATAAGTATTCTAATCTCCAGAATAACTACATCAAAAGTATGATAGGATAACAACTCTAAAACTAGAATAAGGAAGAAGACTCTTTGGTCTGCGGACGCTGCAGATATACGTCGAAGTCTCCAAATGTCTCCTCGCCTCAAGGATAGTGCGCCTGAGTAGAGGTACCTGTATGATCTGCACATGAAAAACATGCGCAGGAAGGGCATGAGTACACCATAGCGGTACTCAGTAAGTGCCAAGCCTAACCTCGGTTGGGTAGTGACGAGGAAAGGTCAGGGCCCTATTGAGGTAAAAGTAATACAATAACAATAATTAACAAGATGGAAGTCTGACAGAAATTAATAAATGCGGCAGTGTAATAAGGCAAAACAACGAACAAGGATAACTGCAAGGATAAAGCAGAAGCACAAGTAAACACAGCTAAATTTCAAAATACCAACGAGGGTCTCCCAGGATACCATCTGGTAGCCCTTTCCTCAACTGTTCAATGGACCTCCCGGGATACCGTCCCGTAGTCCAACTCTCATATCAACATCGAGGATCTCCCGGGATATCGTCCCGTAGTCCAATCATCAATGTGCAGGGGATTTCCCGGGATACTGTCCCGTAGTCCAAAAATAAAAGTGCAGGGGGAGCTCCCGGGATACCGTCCCGTAGTCCCAAAATAAAAGTGCAGGGGGATCTCCCGAGATACCGTCCCGTAGTCCCAAAATAAAAGTGCAGGGGGATCTCCCGAGATACCGTCCCGTAGTCCCAAAATAAAAGTGCAGGGGGATCTCCCAGGAATCGATCCCGTAGTCCCAAAGTAAATGCGCAATCACAGCGTGAAACAAACCAAGGGATAAGTACGAAAAACGGAGCAGCGGATAGAAATAGCCTAGCATGCTTCACGTAGTACAATTAAACAACCTAAGCAATTAGGCAACTAAGTCAGTTAGACATGCTTTCCTAGTCTAGCACAAGTAATAAGTTTCAAGTAAGATAAGGCAAATAAGAAAGAAAGTTAAATATTAACAACTTAAGTAAAATCGGATTTTTCATCAATCGGCTCAAGTAAGCGCTCGCCACCTCGCGTACAAGGCACTCAAATATCAAGAACAAATCCTAAGGGGAATGGTCCCCCACACAAAGTTAGACAAGTCACTTACCTCGAATCGGCTCAATATCAATAGAAACCACGTCTTTGCCACGAGCATCCGACTCCAAATGGCCCAAATCTATTCAATTCAATTACATATCGTAAATAATATTGCAAACAACTGATTCCACTATTGAAATTAAAGCTAGGGCGCAAAAATAGGTAAAATAACCAAAATGCCCCTCCAGCCAACGTCTCGTAATCGAATAATTTTTACATTTTCAGAACCCTTGTACTCTCACGAGTCTAACCATATAAAAATCTCCCAAATCGGAGGTCAAATGCCCCCTCAAGACTTCAAAGTTTGGTCTATGAACTTTTACCCCAAATTACCAAGTTTTTGATCCTAAATTCGAATTCAAATAATATATTTAGCTATATAATGATGAAATATAATGAAAAGGGATCAAAGAAACGTTACCTAATGATTTTCTCTTCAAAACCCACTAAAAATTGCCTTCTCCCGTGCTCTCAATCAATTTCCAAACTTATGAAATTAAACCCTCGAAATTTCTATTTCTGTCCAGACATTTCTGCTTCTGCGGAAAAGGGACCGCTTCTGCGGTCTCGCATATGCAGTCAAAGTGCCGCTTCTGCGGCTTCCACTTACCATTCCATTTTCCGCTTCTGCGGTTGCCTAGCCGCGTCTGCGGCTCCGCTTCTGCGGATAAATAACCGCTTCTGCGGTTCCTGAGGGGGGAACCAAATCTCACTTCTGCAATAATGGGGGTCGCTTCTGCGGTCCTAAAATCGCAGAAGCAAAAATACCAGAAGAATAAAGATACCAACTGCTGTAAACTTAGAGATTTTCCCCCGTTAACCACCCGAAATCACCTCGAGGCCTCCGGGACCTCAACCAAAAGCAAAAATATCACCTAATACCTCATTCAAACTTGTACCAATCCTTAAAACACCTAAAACAACACCGAAAATCCAATTAAATCAAAGATTCAAGCCTAAGAACTTAAAATTCCAACAAAACACGCTTTTGATCAAAAACCTAACCAAACCTCGTCCGATGACCTGAAATTTTGCACACACATCCCAAATGACATGACGGAGCTACATCAACTTCCGGAATACAAATCCGACCCTCGGATCAAAACTCACTATTGGACTGGAAACTTCAAAAATTCAAACTTCGGCATTTCAAGCCTAAATGAGCTACAAACCTCCAAAATACATTCTGAACACGCTCCCAACCCCGAAATTACCTAACGGAGCTAACGGAACCATCAGATTTCCATTCCGATGTCATCTTCAAACTGTTCCGAATAGGGACCATTTTTCAACTCATAAGCTCTAATTTAGGGACTAAGTGCCCCAAAACACTCCGAATCCTAACACCGAACGTGTCGACAAACCAAAATAGTAGAAATGAACTTAGGGGAAGCAATTAATGGGGGATCGGGGCGTAAATTCCAAAAACGACTGGCCGGGTCGTTACATCCTCCTACACTTAAACATTCGTTCGTCCTCGAACAAGCATAGAGAACATACTTGAAGTAGCAAAAAGATTAGGGTACTGGCTGCGCATTTCCTGCTCGGTCTCCCAACCCGCCTCCTCTGCCGGCTGACCCCGCCACTGGACCTTCACTGAAGCAATGTTCTTTGACCTCAACTTCCTGATCTGCCTGTCCAAAATGGCCACTGGCTCCTCAACATAGGATAGATCCTTGTCCAACTGGACTGAACTGAAATTCAACACGTGCGACGGAAATATCGGATGAAATCCGGTTAGGCTGGGAGGTAAGACAAGCTCATAAGCAACCTCCCCAACTCGCCTCAAGATCTCAAAAGGCCCAATAAACCTCGGACTCAGCTTCCCTTTCTTTCCAAACCTCATGATGCCCTTCATAGGCGAGACCCTAAGCAGAACCCGCTCACATACCATATATGCAACATCACGAACCTTCTTGTCCGCGTAACTCTTCTATCTGGACTGGGCTGCACGGAGTCTATCCTGAATCACCTTAACCTTCTCCATTGCATCCTGAACCATCTCTGTGCCCAATAGCCTGGCCTCACCCGGCTACAACCAACCCACCGGAGATCTACACCTTCTACCATATAAGGCCTCATACGGCGCCATCTGAATGCTGGACTAATAACTGTTGTATAAGCAAACTCCGCCAGTGGCAGGAAATGATCCCATGACCCTCCAAACTCAATCACGCATGCACGGAGCATATCCTCCAGAATCTGAATAGTGCGCTCGGACTGTCCGTCCGTTTGGGGGTGAAATGCTGTGCTCAACTCCAACCGAGTGCCTAACTCCTGCTGCACGGCTCTCCAAAACCGCGATGTAAACTGAGTACCTCTGTCTGAGATGATAGAAACTGGAATACCATGCAAACGGATGATCTCCCCGATGTAAATCTCCGCCAACCGCTCCGACGAATAAGTGGTACACACAGATATAAAATGAGCGGACTTGGTCAGCCGGTCCACAGTGACCCAAATTGAATCAAATTTCTTCACGGTCCGTGGGAGTCCAGATACGAAGTCCATGGTGATACGCTCCCACTTCCATTCTGGGATCTCAATC
>MU737706.1:6092-37554 GCA_026770625.1 Nicotiana glauca | reverse complement strand
ATATAATTGAGCCATAGCCTTTCTCTATTTGTTCAACTACATTTATATTCTGGTTGATTGAAGAGCTCTCAATTAGCTATGCCTATTTAGTATGCATAACTTGGGAGAGAGTGCATATTTAGGTAATTGTTGAATAACACCACTCCCAGAATATATGATGGATCAATAACTGAGGGTTTAAAGGTGGGATTAGGGATAACGAAGCCTTGGGTACGATCTGAAGTGAGCTGTATTAAAAGCCAGCTAGCGTAGCTCGGGAGTGTGCGTCTAGTAAATTGTCGTAATTCTTCGGGAGAGATTTACGATAATAAGAGTGCTCATGATTGGTAGAGAATACTTAGGCGAAATTATAGAAGACATAGCGGGAAGGATTCCGACAATTGGGAAAATCATAACTCTAGATCTCCTTAATCTTGTCTCTAATCCTTAGTATATTTAGTTGTTAATTTAGTAGTTTAATTTGTTGGTTAATTAGTTAAACACAAGAGTCTAAATATCTATAAGTTAGAAATTGTTCGAGCTTGTCTTCTTGGTAACAGTGAATAGTTGTAGCTAAACCTTAGTTCTCTATGGGATTCGACTCCGGACTTGTAAACCAGATTATATTTGCAGCGACTGCATTGTCCTTTTTATAAGGCATAGTTGGGCATGATGAGTATTCCCCACGCTATCATTATTAAACTTTTGATGCTTTTGACTTTCCGAGAAAGATGCATTGTTATCTGCTCGTAGCCATGTCCCGAACTGGTCGCTGCTAAGATTTCCTGATCGTATATCTTGTTCCCTCTGTATACAGGTTTTATCATTATGTCCGAGCACCCTACAATAGTAACAAACATAAGGTAAATTTTCATATCTCAATTCAACCCATATAGTTTCAGAGCCTAGCTTGATCCATTTCCCCCTAAGCATTGGCTTATCAATATTAATCTTGACTTTAAGCCTCATATACTGACCCTCTTTACTCCCGTTTTCAGGAATAAGAATATCTAGGATACCGCCTAACGCATGCCCTATTTTCCGTCCAATATCCTTTGACATCCAGTGTAAAGGAATGTTCCAAATTTGAACCCATTTGGAGAGTCACTCTCCACTCCTGGTTCCCAAGGATGGATGTTGAGAAGGTATCTATCATATAACCATGGTGTACCAAGTTTAACTTTATCTAAACTGACCGCGTCTTGAAATATGAATTGGAAAAAATTCCATCCAATTTCTTTAATTTGTAATCCTATAGGTTTACCCCAAGCAAGAGCCATAGCATTCCTAATTCCATGAAAATTTACCTTTTTGTCAGAGATTACCTTACCAAGAAGACTTACTTCATATTCTTTCATGCTTGCTTGAATATCGGGAACCTCTATTGCCACAACCTCCTTTTCTTCCTCTGTTAAAATAAATTTATGAAGGCGTTGTGTAATTTCTTCCGCCATTTTTACATTGTAAAATTTTTGATGTTGAGGATGATATAAACTTTGTGATTTTGCTTCTGCTCTCAAATTTAGTAATAGAAAGAGAGGAAATTGAGGAACAGACCAGCTATGTCTCTGAAGCTAGCTGTAAGACTTGGCAGACCAGCTAGAGAAACATTGAATGATGTTATCAGTGTTTGGCTGATGAAATTCCTCTTTCTTTTGCCCCAATCACACTAACTGAGAGAACAGAGTATGTCAAAATTAAGGAACAAAGGGGATGAAAGTAGCTATTTTGAGTAATTTATTGTTGAAATCTGTTTGGGAGTATGATTAGGAGTTGAAATTGAAATATTTTTGTGTAGATTTTTGATGTTAGGGCAAGGAAGAAAATCCCACAGAGGGGAAAGAGCTCTCAATTGTAGAGAGAGAAAACCCTTACAGAGAAGGAAGACAGAAAGGTAAGAACACCCCTACTTACCATCTAATTATTGGTCATATATCCTCAGTGAAGGGAGGGAACATGTGGCAGGCTTATAAGCCATTTTAATGCCCAACCGATATTTTAACTTTAACCCGACCCTTTACCCGTACCCAAGCTCTTATACTCGAATCTGAAACAAAAAGAGTTGTATCATCAGACAAGATTTAAATCTTGATTTTCCGTCAATCATGTCGGAACCCCACTTGAACAGAGCATACTATAGCCTCAAATCCATAGTCGTCCAAAATATTCCATGGTAGTCTAATTTAAGCTGTGTTTCTTAAATTGTTGGATACACAGACTTATCCGTAAAAAGAGAGCATAGGAAAGGGTAAAAGGAAACAGAAAGTGAATAAAAATATAAAAACAAAAAAACCAAAGTGAACACATTTGATTGTGATAAAAGTGACCATTAACTAAAACTTTTCGTTCTGATAACAAATCCACTGTCGTTTGCATTTGAAGGTCCCTTTGAAGTCTAATGGTAGTCTTCTTGATCTGGGATCTCTGATTCAGATTAAGGCCACGAAAATTAGCTTCTTGGTGGTGTATGTACTTTAGGGTTGTGGTTTCTGATTTGGGGATAAGGGGTTGGATACAGGTAAAGGGTCGGGTTAAAGTTAAAATATGGGTCGGGCATTAAAATGGCTTATAAGCTTGCCACGTGTCTCCTCCGTTAGTAAGACGGTAGAGGCTAAATTAATCACATAGTATTACGAACGATAACTATAAATAATATACAATAATAAAGGGATATTTTTAACCTTTTTTTGTAAAAGAATTCATAAATTGTATAATGTTGAATGATATTGTTAACCTTTTCAAAATCAGAGGTACTCATTTTTTATGTTGACTTTAGATTCAAGACCTTTGCTGCTAAAGTAAAAGAGGTTTTTTTCTTTCAATCTGAATGTGTTCAAGGTGTAAAGTGAATTTACTCCAACAATCTCCCTACGTAACTCTACCACGTAATAGAACCAGAATCAAATACAACTGATACTCTGTTTGGATCATTGTTTCCCATCATTTTACAATGTATTGTATTGTATTGTATCGTATCGTATTATATCGTATCGTTTTATAAATATAATATTTTGATAAATTGTATTGTTTGCTATTCTTAAATAATACTTTGTTATTTGGTTTGACTGTATCGTACTGTACTGTAACTGATAAGTTGAATAAAACCATCAATTGTTTAAATATTAAATTTAGTAAAGTTATGCGTAAAAATAATTTAAAAAAATAAAACAACAAAAGGCGATTACATTAAGAAAGCAGAACAAAGGAGTGAGACAGAAGAAGGTAAAAAGAAGGAGCACAACTAATTAGGATTGAGTTAAACGCAAATTAGGAGAAAAAATAAAACAGAAGTCGGTAAAACATCTTTAACGTTGGTGGCAGAAGTTCTTGAAAAAAATAAAATAGGTTATAGGTTGGAGATGTGGAGTTAAAATAGAAAAAAATATAAAGGGTAAAATAGAATTGTGGAGTAATAAGTTATGGCATAATTTAAAAGAAAAATAGAAAACAATCCCACCATATCAAATCGGTTGTTTAAAAAAAAGAGGACTTTTTATTGTTTCGGAACAATAGATTTAACGATACAATACAACCAATTTTAATAAAACAATCAAAACAAACATTATTTTGGGATAATAATACAATACGATACAACAAGGAACAACCATCCAAACAAAATGTAAAGAGACACGAGTGCAACCACTTTCTATTATCAATATTCTCCCAAATCCAGCAATTCTTGCTACAAGAAATTTTCGACCAGAACTCATACCAGGTGCCTTATTGCCAGAAAAAGAGTATGCTTAAGTGCTTCATCTGCCTGCCAAAAGTAGATGGTTACCGTTAGCTCATTGACAAAGGTTCTCGGCAGCTCGGCATGACGGATTATGCGGGATTGATAAATGCACCTTGAACGGATGCAAGACGTATTTCACTTGGACGTGCGGGTTGGCATAACATGTCAAGGCAAAGGCATGTCAAAGTAGTGGCAAAGACATGGCAAGGCAATGCGTGACAAGCAATGACAATTGATGCAGGCAAATTTGATCAAGTTGGGGGCGACTTGACATAAGCGGGCAAATGTGGCAATGAACGTGTGAAGCTAAGTTAGCATGACATTGGTGCGGAGCAGTTTCGAAGGGCAAGGCTAGGCGCAATGCCAGCCTTAGGCACAAAGCAACTGAGCAAAACAGGCACATGTTGTGCATAGGCAGCAGTTGAAAAACGTGTGTAAGGCACATGGGAGGTAGTTGGTGGTTTGAACAACATCCAAAACAGACCATGGCCTAAAAATGTGGGCACGTTTTTGTACTTGTCTTAACATGTTTGCCCATCAGTTGGGGCTTGTCAACTGATTGTATAATCATACCTTATAAATATATGTATAGGTTGTCCTAAACAAGGCAAAAAACTTAGTCTTGAGGCATATTGTTAAGCCAAAATCATCTAAGTTATTTCCTAATGGTGAAAAATCGTTTTGGGGCAGGGAATTAGGAAATTCTTTGTCTTGGCCATAGGGTTGACTTATTGTGTTCTTGTATTCATATATTAATACGAGTTGGAAAGAAATTCCTGTATATCGTGTGTGCCTTTACTTACTGTTTTTGTTGCCTAAATCATTCAAAGTTCCAAACGTTCCTAAAATAAAACTAAGCGTTGGAAAGGATGAAGTCAAGGTTGGGCTTGACTGCCCCACGAAACCTCGAGCAGAATTCGAATGTCATAAATCACCCATTGTGACAACTGGTATTAGAGCCAGGTTGGATCTGGCGAAGACACAACGTTCCGTGGCTCAATTTTGTGAAAAATGGCTGGTGGCAATGCAAAACTGAGGGAAAAGGTTGCTGCATTAGAGGCACTTGTCAGAACTGTTGATAATGATCAATTTCTGACTGACGTGACTCGTCTCGCGTATCTTGAGGGCGAGATGAACAAACTGATCTAGGAGTGCACGGATCTGAAAGCGAAAAATGGGTTGATGCGTTGTGTTGTTGGAAATGATGAAGCACAGCGTGGGGCAGATCGTACCAAGGTCATATTTTCGGAGCCTAAAGAGTTTAATAGTGCAAGGAGTGCCAAGAAACTCGAAAACTTCATGTGGGATGTGGAGCAGTACTTTTAGGCTGCCAAAGTGTGAGATTAAGACAAGGTCACCATTACAACTATGTACTTGGTGGACGATGCAAAGCTTTGGTGGCGGACACACGTGGCAGATGATGTAAGTGCTGGTAGGCCGAAGATTGACTATTGGGAAAGGCTGAAGAAAGAGTTGAAGGATCAATTCTTTCCTAGCAATGCGGACTGGATTGCTAGGGATCGTTTGAAGAAGTTGAAACAAACTGGAACGGTCAGGGAATATGTCAAAGATTTCAGTTCTTTGATGCTGGATATAAGCAACATGTCTCAGGAAGACAAGCTGCATAATTTCCTTTACGAGTTGCAATCGTGGGCGTAGATGGAACTCCGAAGGCAGAATGTAAAAGACCTTCCTAGTGCCATCGTTACTGCGGATGCGTTGGGTGATTTTCGGTTGTGACAAGATTATTCTGATTTCTCTACTAATTCAAAGTCCAAAAACGGGAACAAGGACAAGGCAAAAGAGTGGAGGAAAAACGGAAATGACAAGGGTAATGCTGTTGAAAAGCAATGTGCTAGACCTTTGACAAACAAGGGACAAAACAACAAGTTTGATGGTGTTTTATTTGCAAAAGAGCACACATGGCAAGGGACTGTCTAGAACTTGAACGGCTTTCTACTTTGTTTGCTGAAGAAAAGAGTGAAGATGAGCCGAACGAGGAAGAACATGAGCAGGCAGCAGCATATTTAGGACCTATGGTGGTGCTGAAAAATACAGAAACTGCTTCGTCAAGGACGACGAATTCTTCGGGTGGGGGTGGTTTGTTAGCCCCTGACAAAGGTCCTCGGCAGGTGTGGGTTGTGACAAGGATTTTCATGATGGCCTTGGCACACAACCTGAAAGTTGGGGCAACATCATGACGGGCAGCTCGGCATGACAGACTATGAGGTGTTGACAAATGCACCTTGAACGGAAGCAAGGCGCATTTCACTTGGACGTGCGGGTTGTCATAACAATGGCAAGGCAAAGGCATGTAAAAGCAGGGACAAAGACATGGCAAGGCAAGACAAGGCAATGCGTGACAAGCAATGACAATTGATGCGGGCAGATTTGATCAAGCTGGGGGCGACTTGACATAAGTGGGCAACTGTGGCAACGAACGTGTGCGGTTATGTCAGTAGGCGGCGAGTTGTGGCCATGACATTGGTGCGGAGCGATGTCGAAGGGCAAGGTTGGGCGCAATGCTAGCCTTGGGCACGAAGCAGCTGGGCAAAACAGGCACATGCTGTGCATAGGCAGCAGTTGAAAAACGTGTTCAAGGTACATGGGAGATAGTTGGCGGTTTCAACCACGTCCAAAACATGATTGACCATGGCATAAACATGTGGACACGTTTTTGTACTTGTCTTAACATGTTTGCCCATTAGTAGGGGCTTGTCAACTGATTGTATAATCCTACCTTATAAACATGTGTATAGGTTGTCCTAAACAAGGCAAAAAACTTAGTCTTGAGGCATCTTGTTAAGCCAAAATCGTCTAAGTTATTTCCCAAGGGTGAAAAATCGTTTTGGGGCAGGGAATTAGGGAATTCTTTATCTTGGCCATAGAGATGGCTTATTGTGTTCTTGTATTCACATATTAATACGAGTTGGGAAGAAATTCCTGTATATCGTGTGTGCCTATACGTACTGTTTCTGCTGCCGAAAAGCTAAAGTCAAGGCTGGGCTTGACCGCCGCACGAGAGGATCCTCGGGCATAATTCGAGTGTCATAAATCACCCCTGTGACAGTTACCCACCATGGAACTAAATGAGGGTAATAATTTTGATCTCACATTGGTCAAGCAACTCATCCATCGAATAAAATTATCAATGAAATTGAAAAGAAGGTTATAAAGTGGATGATTTTGCATATGAAATAACTCGACATTTTATATCTCCGGTTTCCTGATATCAAATGAATAGCAGAAAGCAAAATTAAACATTTTAATCTCCAGTTTCCTGATATCACTTATACTAGCACATTTGAGGCCTTCACCCTTTGGATAATGCCCATTCCAACACTACTTAATCAGGATCATCAACCAAAGTGGCCTCAACTCAATATGCAAACCATTTCTCAATCTAAAAAACAATATTAGTATAGAATTCACTTAATACATCCTATATCACGGCTGACACGATGCCAACGGGCTTTGTCATTGTATGTGCCACATCTTTATCTGAATGTGTCGCAACACTAGAAGATATCTGGATGGAACCGTCCGGGAATAGAGTTGCTTTGCTGAGCCTGGCGCAAATGCATTTTCAAAGCATAATTATTCACCTGCAATAATGACCATTGAATTAGGAATTCTGAGTAGACAACCTTGTTTGCATTCTTCCATAGAGAGCAGAAAGAGGGAACATCAGAAAAGTTCAACTCTTTTGTTCCTCTTTCCCATTTTTAATTCATGTTTGCACATGGACGGGGGACTAGGCAGTTTCACAAAATTTCTAGAGCACAGAGTCTCTAAAAACAAGGATGAAAGTAAAATACATGTGCATTGCAAAATAGCAGTAGTGCAAAGATCTATATGTCAATATTTTGAAAATTGTTTTACCTAAAAATAAAGGAGCTACTAGCTTGGAGTAATAACATAAAATGTTTCACCAAAAAATATAGATTTACAATATCCAAAGTATCATTCATTTATCAAGTAAAATGCTGCAGTTTTCTCGATTATCGCTTATGCTTCCAGCATAAACAAGTATAGCAGGCATTCTCAAAAGTAGAATTATTACTCTGAAGGCCTAGATATGACAGATATTATACTCATTCTATCCCAGTTAGGGGTGGCAAAATGGTTCAAAGAAAACAGTTAACCACCCATATTATCTACTAAAAAATGGGTTGGATAATGAACTTTTTAAAAACGGGTCAAATATGGATAAGAACCATATTATCCATTTAGAAAATGGATAACCACTGCGTAACCATGGATAACCAATGGGTCTAACTTTTACATTTGTAAAGCCTCAAATTGGGGGTTCCTCAAGTTAAGGATACTAAGAATTCTCCCAAAAGTGAACATATACAAGAAGTCATGAATAATATGGGTCCGCCGGTTAATCCGTTTTTTATCCGTATTAAATACGGGTCGGGTCGGATAATTGATCCGTTTTTTCATCACCCGTTTTCGACCCGAACCATATCCGACCTGCCCGGCCCGTTTGCCACTCCTAATCCCAATGTATAACTCTCTTTAAATTTTGATACGCCAAAAATATTTGCAATTATATATCTAATAATAATATCATTCAATATTACTTTTACAAATTCGAGGGTCTATCGAAAACAACATATCTACCTTCACAAGGTATTCACAAGGTAGGGGACACTGGGTTTGTTGTTGTACTACTTTCACAAAATTCAAAAATGTAAATCCATTTACTTGTCAAAATTAAAGATCATATTCTCTCTACCAGAGTCACTCCCAACAAAAATTAAATAGGAGTAAATTAATGTAACACAAAATCCAATTTAACTTGCACTCCATATGCCTAGTTTCATGACATGCGATGGAGGAGGCATACTACTGCAATGCAGACTATGCAGTATTTTTTTATTTTTCTGAAAATGCTACAGACTATGCAGTATTAACCAACTACTCATAAAAAATATGAGAATTAAGTGTGTGTTAAATAATATGAGAACCAATATGCAAAATAAGACCACCACCAGGAAACATCAAAAGTAAACTAAAAAGGTCAGATGAAAAAAGTGAGCCACATCAGCAAAAGTTAGTCTCTAAAGCTCCAGCTTTTACCTCAAGCGTTTTTAATTGTTCCTGATATTGAGTGATCAACTGCCTCAATTGCTGCACTTCCTGATTTCTATCATCATACTCTTTTTGCCGTTCATGCTGGATGGAAACAGCACGTTTGAGAATGGTATTTTCTCTAAGAAGCACCTCAATTTGCTCCTTCAACATCATATTTTCCTGAAAAAGAAGTGACATGGTCAACATCCAAAAGAATTGTAGGTGAATGCCAGTGAATTAGAAGGACAACATGGTATTTTACCGAACATGAGTAGCATTGTTGTACTAAGACCCACGAAGCACTACAGTACCACAATAAAGCAAAAGACATAGTGCACTAAAATTGAAGTATGCCATAGGCATACTCAGTATATCTTTTTGTTGAAAGCTTAGTAAATATAGCAGAAAAGAGAAGTATGTGGAAGTCAGCAATTTCTTCTCTTACAATGACATCAAAAAATTATTCTAGCTCAAACCTACAGATCTAATGGTCACACAAATCCAATACCAACCCTGTGAACGTTTTGAGCTGCTCCTGCACCGGCGTGCGCACTAATTGATTGCTCTAGGCTCTCCAACACTCGTGCGGCACGAGCCCTAGCATCATCTACGCTTGTAGCACTCATCATTTCCCGGACCAACAACTCCACCCATTCTGCACCATCAGCTGGAAGATTATTCTGGAGAGAAGGACCTTCAGATCGAACATCTGGGCCATTAGCTGGTTTTTCTCCTGCAAAGAGACTTGATTGGTAAGGTTTATAATTCACGAGAAACAGCATGGTATATCAATAAGGACCAAAAAGTGTGGAGAAACACAGGTGGTCTTAGCATTTTATACAAAACATCAGAGGCTGGCTACTTATCTAAAACACCTGAGAGCTCATGTAAATAGTTTCATACAACTCCATAGAAACATATATAGGCATAGACATGCAGTTAGGGGGATAAAAAAGCACTTACTTTCTCATTTTAGGTGATTACTACCTTCTTGCTCATGTATTGGAATGAAAAGGCTAGAATACTTGAGCAGATATAGCCAACCCAACTAGTTTCGGTTTGAGGCTCCATCTATTGATTTGTTTTTGACAAGGCTACAAACTTCTCATAAAAGTTAAAATGTCTTCTCAGTTCATAAAGAACAACAAAATTCAATGCCCGATGTGGCGACGTCGGTATGATACAGCAGCAAGGCACCATTTTAGGAATATTAATGTTGATCCGAAAAATTTTTTGTCTACAAAAATTTGATGATCCAACCATATAACTTTTGCTGATGCAACATAGAGTTGTAGTTTCCCCAACAATCATACAACAACACAAAATTCATGAGGCAATCATCAACATTCTCATACATATATCTCGTTCCAACCTCAGAAATGGGATAGCAATGTATAATGTATGGAATAATAAACATGAGTAAGAACTAAAATTCTGGAGCATCAAAGTAGGGGGAGATCATTTTATACGTACCATTATCCATCTCCCCATCAGTAACTGACTCCCCATTGGCATACACAAGGTGAAGCTCGTGTAGCTTCTTAGTAGCTGCATCCAAGTCATTGCCACACTCTTCAAGAGCTTTCTCAATAAGCTGAACGATAAATATAAAAGATTCAGAACATTAGAAATTCTATTAGAAAACAAAACAACAGAACAGAATAAATAATCAATTGGGTCTAAGCATCTAGTATACTCATAGTCAATTGCATCTTGCTATTTGTTTGTAGTTAAAATGTTAATTTAAAAAGAACATTATTTGTAGTAAACATAACCGAAGCAATTACTATAAGCCTTTGAAAATTCAAATTCATTTCACATTTATCGGAAATGAAAGTTTAAGATAGCAGTTCAATCGTCAAATAGAAAAATGAATTTGGAATTGATCACTGAAAATGAACAAATACTAACAAAATTCTAAAGATTTAAAAAGAAAAAGGGGAAACCTGACTGTCCATATCAGGAAACAAAGCTCTCAGCTGATCGATGTATGTGGACGGCGGCGGCGGCGAAGAGGAGAATCGGACAGGAGAAGTGGAGGAAGAACAGCGAAGCTTCTTCGAGACCGGCGGCGACGCTGAAGTCGGCGACGGCGATTGTAAATCATCAAAAAAAGATCTCTTGCCGCAAACAATTGCAGACATTGTTTAATCTCCGTGTAAAACAATTCAACTCACAAAAATCTTTCAATCTAAGGAGATTAGGTTTAGGGTTTTGTGAGTTGCATGTGATGTAAGGTTTTGAGATTCGAAGCTTCTCTTGAGGGATTACTCTTTTTAGCTTGGTGGCTTTGGTTTGCATTATCGTGGTCTCCTTTTGTGGTGCGCTTCTCTTTTTATATAGTGGAGATGAGGAGTTGTGTCCCTTTGGGTTGGGGACATCAAAATTAAAATTAAAATAAATGAAAAGACGAGATGGGAAATTTTTATGTGATGAAGGAAGAGGATTACAAACACGCGCTAAAAGGAGAGCGTTTGAATGTCCTTCCTCAAATTCATGGTGGAGATTGTGACAGTACAACGTCATGTTGCCGCACGTAATGTTCGTCTCGAATATAAGGATTTATTTGTCTTTAATGATAAAGAAAAAAAATATTTTTAACCTTTAAACTTAACCAAAAAGTTCACTCTTTTAAGTAATTTTTATCTCCAACGGCAAAGGGTTAAAATATTATTTATTTTAAATAAATATCATTTTAAAAAATTATATTCTATATATACTTTTTAAGATTTATAACAAAATATTTAATTTTGGTTACCTCGTAATCCTAAGCCATTAAATACGCTAATCAGTTACACTATTTTCTTTATCTCTCTTCTTTGATACATCTCATTCTCTTCCCCCATCCCATTAAAATTTTCGATCTCCTCCTTCTTCCACCAGATTTGTGCAAAGCCCACTTCAGAGATGCTGATTTCGAATTGTTTAGTTCGCATGATACTTTTTCTGAAGTTGCTATTACTATGATTTAAAAGTTTTGGGAGTATAAATTATCGCATACAATTCGATATGCATGAAGAAGAGAAAGAAGATGACTGTGAAACGGAAAACAAACAAGAAAGAGATCGACGAAGAAATTGATAGGGAAATTGATTTATTACATCCAAGAAACAGAAAACTTATGATGTTTTCGAGGTTCCTCCTCTTAGAGGATTCAGAGATTTTACCTTTCAATTGAATGTCAAAGAGAGGAGATTTCCGCTCCTCAGTTCAAGATTATCCTTTTTCAACAGAAAGTAAAGACCGTATACGAAGTCCAAGATCCCATCTTTTTCCCGAGTACTCATTCAAATTGAGAAAGATCAATATATGTTGCTCGACATTTAATTGATTTTCTGCTAATATATTTCAATGTATTTTCATGTATTTCATTGTATTCATTATCTTTTTTTTTCACTGTAATTCAATGTATCTCGTTGTATTCCATGTATTTCAATGTATTCACTGTCTTTTTTTCCATTGTATTTCAATGTATCCCGCTCTATTCTATGTATTTTATTGTATTCACTGTCTTGCGATATGCCATGAATGTATTCATATATTTTTTTTAATTAATATAATTTATGTATTCAGATGTATTATATAGTTTCTTTGAAGATTGCTATATTTTTGGGGTATTTTTCGGTTGAGAATCTTTTTTATAACTGAAAATATAAAATTTGTGTGTTATAATTGAGTTTGTTGATTTATATTGGGAGTTTATTATGTTAATTGATTAACTTTCCGTTTTAAAAACAGTGTAATCCCTATTTCACGCCGTCAATAGAGTCAAATACAATAACCTGTCCCGCTATAATCCCATGTTTCACTCCATGAATACTGGAATACACTCAAATACAACAACTGATTAGCTGGACTTCCCTGATTCACGCCTATTTTTGCTACTGTATTCATGAATACAATAGCGTAAATACATCAAATACATCTTATAACTACAGAAAAAAGCATCTATAATCCGTAATATAGCAAATGGTATCAATAGATGACTAATTACTACTAAAAGATGCGCTTTATAAAAATTTCTCTTAACTAAACTAAAAGGAAAACGTATTAAACATCTCAAATAGGTTGAAAACGTACTTATTGAGCACATTTTTTGGCAAACACATGTAGAAGTAGATAGAGGTGGAGCTAACTTGTGAGATATGAGTTCGGCTGAACCTAGTAAATTTAGTCTAAATCATGTATTGTTTTAAAAAATCTATGAGATATGTATAATTTTTTTTAATTTAGAACTCAATAGCTTAAACAAATTAGAATCTCGAACCCATAAATTTTTGCCTCTTGATGGAGAGGCATGAGATTCAAAGTGTAAATATTTGAAATTAATACTAATAAGAAATTTCTCATTTTCAATAAAAAGGACAAGCAATGATTTGTGGTATTAATACGTATACAAAACTATTCAAGTGTTAGGAATTGAAATATTAGACGTATATACGCAATTACACAAGACTGTTTCAAAAGCTTCTGCCCATAAAAAGCTAATGATAAAGTTGAGGCACCATTCCAAAAGAAACAGTGAAATTCCTAAACTTACACAACCCCTAAAAGTGCTACCGAGTATTTAATTGCAATTTGGAAAAGCATCATTCATCATATGATTCTCCTTACTCAAATGGGCCGTCTTATTGCTTCAGTGGACTACCAGATTTCAGGGCTTTAGTACGTATAGAAACTGGACCTTTGCGCAATTTGTGCTGCGTAGCCCATTGGTGAACTAAGTCTTGAATTCCAGCAAATGCAACCAAGAACTCTGCTGCATCTGTTCTGCTTAACACTTTCTTCACCACCATTTCCATTGCCTTTAGCCTCAGGTTTTGGGCCTTAGTAATAACTCTGTGGATCTTCTTAAACTCAGATTGTATGCAAGCCATTGCACTCTCACCCTTTTGGGCCTTATTTGGGCCAAATGGTAAATGGAAGATACAATTGGCCTGGATTTCAGCCATTTCTTCATCAATCACTGCCTCTTCAATTCGAAACTCGTTGATCAATTGTGGTAACGCTACCTCAATGCCAACTGATTGTAAAGCAGAAAAGTGAGCCAAGTGACAAAGCAGGTCCAAGATTGTGGAGGGCCGCCAATCGCCTAACCAAGTCAATGTGGCTAGTTCTGGTGAAGGAGTCCATTTAGGCATGATTAATTGGGCCACATCCTTGAGCTTCGTTGGGACCATGGCTGTGCTGTATTGGGCCCGAAAACGGTTAAGTTCTTCCTCAATTAGCCCGTCAACGGCCCATCTTGCTTTTAGCTGTTTCTCTAATCTAGCTGCTCTGTTTATCTGCTCTCGCCTCCATATCCCATGTTTTTCACAAGAAAACTCTTCCCCTGCTCAAAACACGTTTACTCAAGTTTCATAAAACAATGAGATGAATCAGTCGGAAAAATTCAAGCAATGAGAATCTTGACACATTAAGCCAGAGTTAACACACTATAAACTGGGAAATTCAAACAATTACTGAATTTTGATGGGCTACTAAAAAATTTCAAGAAAACAGAAAACTCCCTCATTCTGGCGGGGAAGCTGGATTATATTACCCCAAAAAACCACATTCTTGATACCAAATGGGAGGAAGCAAAAAGACAGAGATAAACAGAGGAGGAGAAAATCGATCGTAATGTAGTCTACCTCGTGAAGTGGGTTCCCATTTTTCTATTGTTTTGCATATCACAGGTTCGCTAATTTTCTCAGAGTCAGTGATTTCACCGTCATTGGAATCATCTTCAAGTATTGATTTCCCTTTGTTATTGACATCTACGTGATGAGTTCCTTCAACAGTTTTCCTGTCATAGTAACAGAACGGTGGAGAAGAGAGCGAAGTAGAATTAGTGTAAAGCAAAAGAAGAAGTCGGGAAAAAAGGGAAAGGATTAACAAGAACGTACAATATGGGCAAAGACGAAGCTCGCTTCATTCTTTCTACCTTTTGCTTTGTGGAAGAATTTCCTCTCTCAGAAGTCGAAATTGTGAAATTTCAGTTACGTGGAGCTACGAATAGAAGAACTCAGTATGAACCTCCTAACTGATTTTACCGACCTTTTATAGGTGGATTTAACCCGGGCTTGTATATTTAACTAATTAATAAAACATCTCTGTGTGTGTGTGTTTTTTTTTTTTGGGGGTGGGGGTGGGGTAAGTAAACAAAAAATGAGATATGCTGCGGCGTCAAATATCATTTGTTTGCCTAGAAGCATATAGATAGATAAAATTAGGCAGAATACATAAAATAGCAACTGAACTTGTACCCAAATCCCTATTACACACTTGTTAATTACGCGAACCTTTTACACATCCAACCTTTTAAAAGTGTGTCAAATACACACTATTTTTTTCTTGACCAATTTTCCAAAACATGTGTGATTTCACGCTCCAATCAGTAGTGACACGTGTCACTATTTTTTATTTAAAAAATAAAACACTTAAAATTACACCTATACCCCTTAACCGTCTTCTCCATTTCATATCTTTCTCTTCTCCATGGGAGATTGACGCCAGACACCACCAAAAATTCACATTTAATCACCTTCATATTATAAAGCAAAATTAGGAACTCAAGTACATTAATTACGAGTTTGTGAGTCTAGATTCAAATCTAACACAAGAAATATAATGCAAAACTCAAAACTCCATTAAAGTTGGTTATGGCCAAATCCATGGTTGCTCGATTCGTGGTATAGAATAGATTCAAACCCAGATTTATAAAATTCTCTTGATATAGATTTCTTTTAACTTTCTTTACCAATTTCTTCCAAAGCTATTTTATATTATTGTTATTCGTAAAATGGTGGACATGGAAGATGGGGAAAATAGGTGGGGAAGAAGACGAAAATGGGAAAACGGGGAAGGGCAGCAACAAACTGGTTGTTTGTTTTCTATGGGAGAGGGAGGGAAGTTTTCTGTGGTGAGATTTTGGAGAAAAAGAAAAGGGAATAATTTCTCCATTGTTGCAAGAGCTGGTTGTTTGTTTAAGCTCTTGACGAAGAAGATGATGTTTTTAATTAAAAAATAAAAAAATGGACATATGTCAGTTCCACACGAGAGTTCACAGATTTCTTTTCCTATTCACTCGCCTAATTTGTGTGTAAAACACGCTCTTGCCATGTAATCAAAATAGTGTGTAACTGACACACTTTTAAAAGGTTGGGTGTGTAAAAGGTTCCCCGTGATCAACAAGTGTGTAACAGAAATTTGGGTACAAGTTCAGGTGCTATTTTATGTATTCTGCCATAAAATTAAAAGGAATACATCCGTCAAATCTAGAGAAATTAATTAGCTATAAATCAAACGAAAACAAGGTGCCAATTTGGCTATTTCTAGCCTGCTAGATCTTGATAACAATAACTTTAACAGATGCATGATATTTGTTTTCACATAAACTATTTTTTTTAACTAAATTATGGTTAAGTAGTAAATATTCTTAGCTTATTAAATTACTGAGTCATAATTGTATGGGTCAAAATCTGACCAGACAAAAATCCGCATTCACACAACGCTATAACAACACGCACCTCGGCCGTTCAGAATGTTTGAATGGCAAATCAGATGTTATGACATTTCAGAGGGTCGACCAGTAACAATCAATGTTATAGTTAAGTCTTATATTTTCTTACTCTTAACTTCTATCTTAGATCTAGGGCAAATTATCTTTGACTAGGATTTACTTTAAATCTTCCTATTTAATTATTTACAAAAAGATTTAATACTTTTTAGTCAAACAATTTGGCGTCGTTTGTGGGGATTTTCTAGCCAAAATTTTAGTTTCCTCTAGATTTAAAGTCAGCTAGAGCTGCACTTCCCGGTTGTCGTAGCCTCGCCCTCTCATTTACAAACACCAACTTGAGAAATTCGTAGACAAGCTTTTGGAATAACCGAACCAACCAGAGTCAGATCTTGCATGAAATCCAAGCGGTCTAATATCTATACAAAATCCACGTCTTGCTCAAGCGATGGGTTTGGCATGTCGTGAGTATGAGTTATCAAAGTGGAATTATGGCCTTTACGCACAGAGCACGCCCTCAATCCTATCTGTTATATTAATGTTAGATACCGATCTATACTTCATGCGCATTGCCTCCCCCCCCTCCCAAGGAAAGGACGATAGCCTATTGTATGATTCTTTGAAATAACAAGCTTGTCCTATCCGTATGTACGAAATATAACTTATGTTTCCTTTACTTTGGTGCACCCCGGACGGGATCAAATCGGAACTCGAGCTACGCATCACAATATACAGTATAGGGCCCTGAACCTATGGGCAACACCAACACTGGCGCCATAGTCAAAGCTGTCTTGAGCTTCTGAAAGCTCGCCTCACACTCGTCCGACCATTTGAACGGGGCACCTTTCTGGGTCAACCTGGTCATCAGGGCTGCTATGGATGAAAAACCTTCCATAAACTGACGGTAATAACCTGCCAAACCCAAGAAACTCCGGATCTCTGTAGCTGATATGGGTCTAAGCTAGTGACTGCCTCAATATTCTTAGGATCCACCTGATGCCCTCTGCTGATACGACGTGACCCAAGAAAGCAACTAAACTCAATCAAAACTCACATTTCGAAAACTTAGCATATAAATGGCTGTCTCTCAGAGTCTGATGAACGATCCGAAGATGATGCTCATGCTCATCTCGACTGCGGGAGTAGATTAAGATATCATCAATGTAAACAATCACAAAGGAATCTAGGTAGAGCTTGAACACCCAGTTCTTCAAATCCATAAATGTTGATGGGGCATTTGTCAAGCCAAATGATATTGCTAGAAACTCTTAATGCCCATATCGAGTCCGAAAAGCTGTCTTAGGGACATCGGATGCCCTAATACTCAACTGATGGTAGCCAGACCTCAAATTCAAAAACGCCTTAGCACCCTAAAGCTGATCAAATAAGTCATCAATTATCGACAGTGGATACTTGTTTTTGATGGTGACTGTGTTCAATTGCCGATAGTCTATGCACATCCTCATCAACCCATATTCCTTCTTTACAAACAACACCGGCTCACCCCAGGGTGATATACTGGGTCTGATAAAGCCATTATCAAGCAAATCTTGTAACTGCTTCTTCAACTCCTTCAACTTTAGTGGAGCCATGCGGTACAACGAATATAAATGGGCTGAGTGTTGGAAGCCAAATCAATGCAAAAGTAAATATCCCTGTCAGGTGGCATCCCCTGCAGGTTTGCAGGAAATACCTCTAGAAACTCCCAAACAACTGGTACAAAATCCATGGAAGGAACCACCGCACTAGAATCACGAACATAAGCCAAGTAAGCCAAACACCCCTTCTCAACCAAACGTCGAGCCTTCATATAAGAAACAAGCATGCGGGTAGAATGACCAAGAGTCTCTATCCATTCTAATCGAGGCAACCCTGGCAATGCCAAGGTCACGGTCTTGGCGTAGCAGTCCAATATAACATGATAGGGTGACTGTCAATCCATTCCCAAAATGACATTAAAATCAACCATATCGAGAAGTAGGAATCTACGATGGTCTCCAGACCCCTAAACTCAACTAACAACTAAGCTAATCATGGAGCTACAAAATCTAAAACCGTCATTCGAGTACGGGACTAAATAAGTCGTTCTGCAGCGCCCTTCTTACCTCGCCAACCAATCAGGTCAAGGTAACATACGATTTTGTTTGGTTTTAAATTATTATTTTCCTTTTTCTAGATTGGGATATGAACATGAGAACTCTCCCAGGTGCACCGAACAAAGAACAAATGCCACCAAAACAACACGCCAGGAAAATGTTCCGCACCAATCGTCCCACAAGCAGTGGTCTATCAAAATCCTCCATATCGTACCATACTGCGAATAATAGACAAACGACTTAGAACAAGCCCTCATTATTAATAAAACAACCTCCATAACCTAGGACTGGGCGGTGAGCCCATGGAACATACAGTCTCTCAAACACATGCAGAACATGAGCATAAAAAGCTTGCACGTATGCGGGTCATGGAAATCCTATGCCGGTTCAGCCGACTAAATATTGCGAATCACGTCCAAACTTCGTTCGAATTAATCAAGTCCTAGGGTACCCAAAAGCACAAGCAACAAAATTCATTGCTCGTCCCGTCAATTAAGGGACTAGATAGACTGGGACTGACCCCGACGCATACATAAACTATACAACAATGCATAATACTTTCCAATGAAAGCAAAATTAAATAAATTGGGACTTGCCCTCGTGCACGCATAAATGATGCAGCAACGAGTAATATTCTCTAATAAAAGCAATGCAACAGACAAGTCTCACCACTCCACAGAGCCCGCACATCACCAAGCAAAGTTAAAGTTTAGTCTCGCTTGAACCATGACAGGTAACAATTCAAACTCGTTCAAATTTACACCCTTACTCCATCGGCCATCACCAAACATTAAAGTTCGACCTCGTTCGAATTCATAACGGGTCACAATTCAACCTTGCTTGAATTTACACCCATATGGCCCTCGACCACCACCAAGTGAAATTAAAGTTTGACCTCGTTCGAATTCATAACGGGTTACAATTCGACCTCGTTCGAGTTTACACCCTTAAGACCCCGAGCCATCTCCAAGTGAAGATAAACTTCAACCTCATTTGAATTAATAAGAAGTCAAAACTCATCATTGCTCGAACCTACAGGTCAAAAGTAACCTCACCCAGACTGGCAGGATAAAACTCGATCTTGCTCGAAGTTGTATTTTTACGGGCCCCAGCTATCGCCAAATAAAAGAAAAACTCAACCTCGTTCGAGTCAACAAGCCAAAGTTCGATCTCGCTGGAACTTATCACGGGTCACAATTCAACCGCATTCAAATTCATACACATGCGGCCCCCGACCATCGCCAAGTGAAAGTAAAATTTGACCTCGTTAGAATTAGCCAATCAATGTTCGACCTCACTCGAACTCATCACGAAGCACAATTCAACCTCGTTCGAATTAGCAAATTAACGTGCGACCTCGCTCAAACTCATCATGGGTCATAATCTGACCTCGTTCAGACTCACACCTATGTGGCCTCCGGCCATCGCTAAGCGAAAGTAAAATTCTGCCTCATTCAAATTAGCCAATCAACATTCGACCTAGCTCGAACTCATTAGGGGTCATAATCCGACCTCGTTAGAATTATCAAATCAACGTTCAACCTTGCTCTAACTCATCACGGGTCACAATTCGACCTCGTTCGAACTCACACCCATGCGGCCCTTGGCTATTGCCAAGCAAAAATAAAATTAGACCTTGTTTGAATTATTAAGTCAAAACTGACTCCGCCCAAGTTGGCGAGACAAAATTCGACCTCGCTCGAATTTACAAGTTAAAAATGACTTCGCCCAAGTTGGCGAGACAAAATTCGACCTCGCTCGAATTAACAAGTTAAAAGTGATTTCGCTCAAAACTGGTATGACAAAATTCAGCTCGATTGAATTAACAAATACAAATTAACTTCGCTCAAATTCACAAGACGAAATTTGATCCCACTCAGATCAACTACCAGAAGCCAGGGACTTATTGCGAGAAAGTCTAAGAAACGGAAAAGAGAAGGGAAAGCCAAAAACATACAAACGAAGAAAAGCCGACGATTCCATTCAAAGAAAAGGCAAGTATCTTACAAAGGGACAAAAAATGGGGGGCCCACCTAGAAACAAAAAAAGAAAAAGCTAAGTACAGAAATCTATTAATATTTCACTCGGCCTCATCCCCACCATCGTCCTCTCCGGCATTGTCATCATCAGAAGGAAGCCCATCATCAATCTCAGCACCCCCTCCGGCCTCTAATATCGCAGGGTCATAACTGCAAGCAAGACGAGCCTCGCATGCCTTAACCCGATCATCTTCAAAAGCAGCCCCAGGAATGCTCCCCGCCATCCACAAGCCCTTTTATATATCTCTTGGGCCTTATCATGGACTTATAGCTCGTACAAATGGTGGGGGACAGCAACATGGGCATATTCTTTAGGGCGAGCCTGAGCAACAACTGTGCCTTCTCGACCTCGAGAGTCGTACCTCAGTCTCCCAGGCTCGAAGCATCATGATAGAGTTCACTGAACCTCTCCTCGAACCGTGCCTCCCTTAGTGTGGTCATCACCCTCTCGACTTCTCGCTGAGACCTGACAACGCGGATTGTGTCTTCCAGTACCGCCGCCCTTGCTAAAGCCGCCACTCGAGCTCCCTCGGCTCTCTCCAACTCGGCCACCTTTTTTTCTAGCTCATCCACCTTCTTCGTCCACTCTGCACTTAGATTGGTGACTCTAGTGGCATTCCGCTCAAGCTCAGCCCGCAAAGACAACACCTTCTCCTGAAGATCCTCGTACTCCGCTGCAACCCCTTTGCTCACCTTGAGCTCCTTGTCACTAGCATTAAGCAGCTCCTCGAGTTCGTTGTATCTTAGAATAGACCGCATTAGATCCTCGTCCCTTTTCTCCAATTCCTCCTTGAGGGATTGAGTATCGGAGCTACTTGTGTATCTCACGGCACCTATTGCAATACCAGCGGTACTTCATGGCTATTTTCAGAAAGACATCGGCCCGCATCTCATCGTGATAAGCACTCTTGATATCCAACATATAAGTATTAAGAAAAAAAAGAAGGAAGAATCAGCGAAAGTAAATATCATAAAACAAAGATAGTAGTGAAAGAAAACTCACCCTCTAGGCCATCCCAGCCATGCCGCGCGACAAACCGAAATCACTTATCTCCCGAAGAGATCTGCTTTTGGCGGCAGATCATAAAAGGTCAAATTGGGGCACCAAATCCATCGTGTCTTCCAACAGGTTAAAATCTGATAGGATTTCGAGCATACGGGAAGGTCCTTCCGCCCTCACATTGACCCTCGTAAGGCCCTCCTCGAACATCCTCATGTCCTCAGGATCTATATCAGAATCGAATTTATAATCATCTACCGCTAAGCCCTTCAACCTCTCATTAGCCGAAGATGGGGTACGGGCCTACCGAGATAATGATGGGCCGCTCAGAATAATCGGTGTGGGGCTGAAACAAATCCACACACAGACATGCTTTCTTAAAGGAAGAGGGATCTTCATCTTTATCTCTCCTTACGATGGAGAAAGAAGCTAGAAAGCTCAGATCCTCAACATATATCATCAATCTCATCATATCAAATGTGTGGGGTTCAATCTTGTTAAAGATCGGTGACCCTCTTTATCTATGTATTCTTCACTATTATGTAATGTTATGAAAATCACTATCTTTTTCTTATATAATGGGATTCAATCAATGTATAGTTAAATCTTATGTTTTCTTCCTCTTATCTTCTATCTTAGATCTAGGATAAATTATCTTTGGCTAGGATTTACCATAAATCTTCCTATTTAGTTAGTTTACAAAAAGGTTTAATACTTTTTAGTCAAACAATAATAAGTTGATATAATTTGGTGTAAAAATTCAATGTGAGTAAGTTATTATTTGCTCTAATCATTTTGTTTTTTCATTTTTTCTTTCTTTTTAAGTCATTACATAATAAAGCCCATGGTCCTTTTCAAGCTTGGAAGTTGGAACTAGAGCAATTACTTAGCAAACCAGAAGTCTACCTCAGGTGAATTAAGTTAAGGTTCCTATTTGCAGCTTCTTCTATTTTTAATCAAAAGGAACCAGCGACAAAATCTAAGTAGAGATTTAGACTAAATCGCAAATGCATGAAATGAAAAAGAAGAAGAAGAACATAGCTGAAGAAGAAGAGAAATGAGGAAAAAGTTATATTCTGTTATTCTGCAAAACTAACTCAGTTATTGCAGAGTATCTGATTATATACAATCCCCTCATGCAAGTCACGTGTGTGATAAGGGTACAAAGACTAAAATATCCATGTCAACTAACACAACCAAACTAACATAACATAACTATACTACCAAGTCTTCAATACTCCCCCTCAAGCTAGAAGGTGAAAGGCATCCAACACTTCAAGCTTGGAAACTAATGAGTAATGTTGAGCTGCAGATAGACCTTTGGTGAGCAAATCTGCAAGTTGCAATGTAGAACTAACATGGTGTGGTGTAAGCAACCCAGATTTGATTTTCTGTCTGACAAAGTGACAATTTATTTCTATGTGCTTGGTCCGTTCATAGAAAATAGGATTCTCAGCAATTTGAATGGCTGCCTTGTTGTCACAGAACAGTTGGACTGGTTTAGAAACTGGTATCTCTAATTCTTCTAGAAGTCCCGATAACCAAGCAACTTCTGTTGTCAGAGCTGCCATACTTCTATATTCGGCTTCTGCTAAGCTTCTACTAACTGTTTGTTGCTTTTTTTATTTCCATGAGATTAAGGAGTTTCCTAACTTGACAAGATAACCTATCATTGACCTCCTAGTATTAGGACAAGTAGCCTAGTCTGCAGCACAGTAGGCAGTTAATTTGTCAACTGGCCTTGCATGTAGAAGAATCCTAGGCCTGGTGCTCCTTTGATGTACTTAAACAATCTCAAAGTTGTATCCATGTGAGATTGTTTTGGACTTTGCATGAACTGGCTTAATGTTTGTACTGCAAAGCTGATGTCAAGTCGTGTGATTGTCAAATATAAGAGCTTCCCAATTAGCTTCTGGTATGCTGTAGTGTCATGCAACTCTAGATCTCCCAGCTTTCCCACATGAGCATCATATTTTGCTGTGGTGAGATTTTTATTCATCTCCATAGGTGTTGAAACAGGTTTAGACCCACTCAATCCAACACTTGAAATTAATTCAAGTGCACATTTTCTTTGATTCAGCAGAATGCCCTTTTGTGATCTAAGGACCTCAATGCTAAGGTAGTATATTAGCTTACCCAAATCCTCACTTTGAACTGACTTTGTAGTATCTTCTTAGCATCATCAACTAGTTGAGGACTGTAGCCATTAATCAGCAGGTCGTCTACATAAACAAGTATGATGACCAAATCTGAACTCTGCCTTTTGCTGAATAAGGAATGATCATAATTACTCTGCAAATAACCATATATAACCAATGCATATGTCAACTTAATGTTCTATTGTCTTGATGCTTGTTTCAATCTATAGAGTGACTTTACTAACCTGCATACTTTCTTCTCCCCCAGTTTGTGGAAGCCTGGTGGTAATCCCATGTACACTTCTTTTCATATAAGTCTCCTTGTAGAAAAGCATTATCATATCCATTTGGTGCAGATTCCACCCTTTTATTGCAGCAATGGTAATGGTAGTTCTAACAGTTACCATCTTTGCTACTGGGGAGAATGTCACTTGGTAGTCTAATTCTTCCTTCTGATTGTAGCCTTTAGCTACTAATTTGGCCTTGAATCTTTCCATTTCTCCATTTTATTTATGTTTTCTCTTATAAACCCATTTTGATCCAATAGCCTGCTTTCCTGGTGGTAAATCTACTAGCCCCCATGTGTTATTTTCTTCTAATGCATATATCTCTGCTGCATTGCCTCAATCCACTTGCTATCTTGGGCAGCTTCCTTAAAAGAATTAGGCTCAATGTGTGTTGAGAAAGACTTCAAATATGATTGATAACCTACAGTGAGGTTAGCATATGCAAGTCCTTAAGAAATGGGGTATAGAGTATTTCTTGTAAATTTCTGTGGTGTCACATAGTTCTTCAACCATATAGGTGGTGTAGAGATTTTCCTGAATTTCTAACATCCACTGCATCTTCCTTTGATGATATGCTTTTCAGCTTCCTCTACTGCATTTGCATCTAAAGGCTTTGAATATGCTGATGTTTGTCTCTTCCTGATTCACCGGTGGCACTTGATCAACACTGTCTGCAACCAATTCTTCATGGGAAAGCCCTTGTGGTTTTTTGTGTGTGTTGTTCAGAGATATATCCTCAGTTTGTGCAGGGATATCAGGGGAATGAGACTGAGAAGGATTGGAGGATATTTCAATAGGTGTTAGATCTGGAGGATCTTGTGGGAATATATCATCTAAGTCTGAAGCCACTCCTTTAAAAGGAAATAATAGTACTCTAATAACTACATCTTTTCTCACTAGAAATGTTCTGTTCTCCAAATTATATAATTTTTAAAACTTTTGAGTGTATGAATAGCCTATCAATACAACTCTCCTGGCTCTTGGAGCAAATTTGTCTCCTCTGGGTAGAGTGCTTGCAAAACATAAACATCCAAAAACCTTTAGATGCTCAATGCTTACTGGATTCCTTTAGAAGACCTCATAAGGTGATTTCTCTGATAGAATAGAAGTTGGCCATTTGTTTAACAAATAAACTATTGTCTTAACACAGTCACCCCATAATCTATTTGGTAAAAATCTCTGAAATTTCAATGCTCTAGCTACTTCCGGTATATGCCTGTGTTTCCTCTCCACCACCCCATTTTGTTGGGGTGTGTATGGGAAGCTACTTTGATGCATTATGCCTAAGGAAATCAGTAATTCATTACACTTTGAATTAAAGAATTCAATATCATTGTCTGATCTTAATCTTCTTACATTCAAGCCAAATTGGTTTTGCACCATAGTGTAGAAGTCCTTCAACACAACAACTACTTCACACTTTGACTACAACAAACATATCTAAGTATATCTGCTAAAGTCATCAACTAGTGTTATAAAGTAATGTTTTTTGTCATATGTTGGTATCCTGTAAGGACCCCAAAGATCTACATGCACTAGTTGATAGATTTGTTCTGTTTTACTTCTACTAAGTTGGAATGGAAGTCTATTCTGCTTAGATAAAGGATATAATTCACAACTTTATTGTATTTTGGCATCTATCTTATTCTTCAGTAGAGGACTATCTTACATTGCAACAGTTGAAGGATAACCCAACCTGAGGTGCCATAGTGCTGAATCTTCCTACACTTGCATAATGCTTCCTGCTATACATGGGAATTCCTTATTAATCTCTTTCTTCAATAGATACAAACCGTTGTGCTCTTTACCAATCCCCAGAACCTTCCCGCTGTAAAGACCCTGAAACACACAGAAATTAGGGGAAAATGCAGCACAACATGACAACTCCTTAGTTAATTTAGACACTGACATCAGATTGAATTTAAAATCAAGAACATGTAGTACATCTTTCAGTGTTAATTCTTCTAATATCTTCACATTTCCTGTATGTGCTACATGATATTTGCCTCATGTAGGAACTTGCACAACACTATTATTCTGGTTATTAATCTTTCTTATATTGTCTAGTACTTCCTTATAAGGTGCAACATGATTTGAGGCACTGGTGTCTATTATCCAATCATAGTCAAATGCCTTGGACAAATATAAGTTATACCGGTCATTAAGGTATGGAATTCACCTGGATCAGGATCTAGCTTGTTTTTTAGGCTCAACAATTATTTGTATTAATCTTCTGTGAAGAAATGCCCTTGCATCTCAGATGTAGTGTCAGAACTTCCTCTTTCTCCTGCTGATACATTAGCATATCCTTTTATTCTAGTGTTTTGAGGCTTCTTCTTACTTTTGAAATCTGATGGATAACCTATGATCTTATAACAGTTCTCCTTCAAATGGCCTCTGTAACCACAATAATCACATATGAGACCTGATTTCCTTGTAGCCTTGAAACCCTGTCCCCTTCCAACTAGCATAGTCCAGTGTTCCTTATTTAAATTACCTACACTAAGTGTATGTTGACTCGCCTCCTGAATTGCCAGTGCATACACTTGATTCATAGTCAATACATGTGTTTTCAGAAGAATTTGACTTCTCACATGACTATAACTCTCATTCAAGCCAACAAGAAATTGCAGCAAGCGTAAATTTTTGAACTGGTCTAGGAAAGATCTAGTCTCCTCACAATCACACCCTTATCCTAGCACCATTAGATCCATTTCATCCCATAAGTCTTTCATTTTAGTGTAATAAGTTGTTATAGAGTCTGTGACTTGCCTTAGAGTTCCTATTATTGTCCATACGTGAAAAAATCTGGTAAGGTTTGATTTGTTTAAACGTTCCTTAAACTCATTCCATACCTTACTTGCATCATATACATAGATGATACTAGGTTGTAATTCAGTAGATACAGTCCGACCAATCTATGAGAGCACCACCGCATTATATCGTTCCCATTGATGCCCTAATTCACCTCTATAAGAGCTTTTCAAAAAGGTTCCATCGATGAACCCTAGCTTGTTTTTTACCAACAATGCCATTCTCATTGATCTGCTCCATAAGTGTAACTTTTTGGTCATGTGAGTTTGATATCAATCAATGCTATCCCAAGAGTTTCTGTTTGTTATAAAAATAGTGGGTGATTGTTATCAATTTATAGATCTCCAGTTTTCGCCATGACAGACTAGCTCAAGTTTCAACAATGGTTGTCAATTGAAATTTTGAAATCCTTGATATAATCTCGAATCGCTCGCTTTGATACCATGACAAAATCTTAGTAGAGATATAGACTAATCACAAATGCATGCAATAAAGAAGAATAATATAGCCGAAGAAGAAGAGAAATGAGGAAGAAGGTATATTCTGTTATTCTACAAAACTAACTCAGTTATTGCAGAGTATTTGATTTTATACAATCCCCTCACACGAGTCACGTGTGTGATAAGGGTAAAAGGACTAAAATACCCTTATCAACTAAAACAACCAAACTAATAGAACATAACTATACTACCAAGTCTTCAATAACCACCATTTCCAACCTGTTACGGTATTACCTATAGATTAATAACCAAAAGTAAATACAGGAATATGTAACCTAGTCACCTCCCTTCCTATCGAATGAATTGGAAACCAATTCTTTACAATTGAGGTTAGCAAAAAAGGACCTTTTATGCACACTGCCTACAAGCCTAATAGTAAGAGAAGTATGAATTTCTAGCTGGTTGATGCTAAGCTCATATCTCTGCCCTACTAGGATATATTAGATAGCGGAAATGTCTTTCAAGTTGTAATAACGTAAACACCATATTCCTCAAGGGTAATTGGTTAAATAATATGGCCAAAATTATGCATTTATGCCAAGGAATCCTCGTGAAGATTAAGGAAATGTATAGTATTTGGGAGCAACAAACGGATGTTTTTTTGTGGAGGTTGCATTCAGTGACGAAGCAAGGAATTTTTCCCAGGGTATTCAAATTTGAAGAAGTGCAAAATAATTCCTGATAAAAGGTGTTCAATGTGTTATATATTTCTAAAATACAATATTTTACATATATACACAGTGTAATTTTTCGACGAAGGGTGGTCTTGTGACCATGTGGCTTTGCCACTGTTTGTACGTGGACTAAAAGGTATTATGATCCCTTGATTATTTCATTCAAACACATTGGATTTGGATCTCTGGATGAGTATTTAGTTTCCAGCTGTAGTTGTTACAAGAAAAAAATAATGTGCAATAGAAAAATATGCAATAAGCATTGTGTACCCAGTTTCTACCCTTTGCAGTTCTGAACTTAATTACATTTTAATTTTCTGAATACATGTTAATCAAGGTCTCATTAACTAGCCTAATGTTAAGTTTGTCGTACAACAACAAAATTCTCAAAATGAATTGATGGCATCTTATGGTTGTTGTTTGACTCAAAAGTTATCAAAAACCTTTTAGAGAAAATCAATCTAAGATGAAGGGGTAAATCTTAGCTAAGTGTAATAATTTCTAGAGTGAAAGATAGATAAAAATGAGGACTTCTCGTTCGTAAAAAATGATATTCTTTTTCAGATCCTCCTCTCCCTTTACAAGGTTATTACCCTCCTATACAAGGAATCAAAACCTCATAAGCAGTAAAAGACAAAGTACAAGGAATATTCGAAGGAATATTATTAATGCCCCCTAATAGGTCTACATCATTGCAAGGATCACACAGTCTTCCGTCCCCCTTTAGGTCGTCTCTTACAGGACGTCGAGTCGAAGGAAACCTGTCATTTGCCGTACTCATCATTGGCCGTCATTGGTCAAATTTGGATCCATACAGTTAGTCCCTTCGCTTATCGGGGTTGTAACTTGGTGCATTCTCGATGAGCGGACCTCAAGTGTTCCTATGGAGAAATTTAACCCTTCGAGACGTTACGACAAGGCCAATGGTGGATGACTAGCGTGTTTGGTAAGACACCGGATAACATATTTTACCGGGAAATGATTCCATCCTCACGTGCGTCATCATTGCACATGTTTTTAGGCAGGAATTGATGGCTTGATGCTTCGATCCCAGCTCTACTATATAACCTTCCGCTTCGATATGCCATCCTCACGTGCGTCATCATTGCACATGTTTTTAGGCAGGCGTTGATGGCTTGATGCTTCGATCCCAGCTCTACTATATAACCTTCCGCTTCGATTCTGGCGCCACCCAACCCTATAAATAGGTGGAGGTTTTTTTTGGAAGTTCTTGGCCATTTTATTCCTGATAACCCCTCCTTATGTCTTCGAATTTTCTCTGAGACAGTTTTGTTTTGTCTTCCCTCGTTCTTCATTTACAATCTCTTCTTCTTCCTTTTCTTTGCATTAATCTCTTTGAAAGAAGTCATGCAACGGTCATATCATTCTTGTGAAAGGGTCACTAAGGCCACCCCATTGTCTGTGGCGCCCCCTCAGGCAGTGAGGATACGACGGTAGATGAGGGTGACAATTTTCCCACAGTAGATGAGCTATTACCAAGACATCCTATGTCTCGTAGTGACTTCTTAAAAGATACCCCTCCTACTCCTTCCCCGTACTTTTGAAGACAAAGAAGGCTTATCTTGACGCTCTTCATACAAAATACAATGTTCCCACCTACGTTGACATGATTCCGGCAGGGATGGACTTTGTAGACGTCCACATGCCTTGATATTGCGCCTTCTATGAGTACCCTTTTGTGATTTGGTTACACCTTTCCTATTTTCCCCTTGGTGAAAGAATTTTGTAGGTTCTACCATGTTTTTCCGGTGCAACTTATATTCTTAAGGTGCTTTTATTTTTGACCAAATACGCAGAGTTGGCGGCGTGTAGTGTTTTCGTTCACCATCTTTTGCACCTGTTCTCCCCCATCTTCCACAGAGGTACCATAGTACATTTGAGGCACCGTGGCACGAAATGGTTGGTGGATGGTATGGACGATCGAGCAAGCTGCAAGTTTTGGCACAAGTACTTCTTCGTCAAAACCGAGCATATCGTTTCTGGTTCTGCCAGATTCCCAGAGTGATGGAATGAAACTCATAAATGTCGCCACTCTTTTTATTCTTCCTTCGTCTGTATTCATTATAAAGTTGGTTTACTTCTTGTTTGCAGCTCTGGGGCATCCGCCCCGCCTTATTGCGGGAATAAGGGATTAGGTAGCTCGTTTGTTACCCCATGCAGCGAAGACACGAGATTGGCCTTCCTTTGTAAAGCGTTACAGCCCCAGGGTTCCAACTGGTGAGTGTTTTTCCCCTTTATAACTTAGTTGGTTATATATCTCTATCCATTAATTCAACTTCTTCACGATGGCAGGCCGAGGAGCTTCCAGGCGGAGGGTGCCAGTTCTCGTATTTCGACAGACCGTTGCTGCTACTGCCATGCAATTTGTATTGAATGAATCTATTCGGGAAGGTCATCCTCAACCTGTTCAATTAGAGGGCCCTTCCCAAGTCATAGTCGTGAGAGAGGAATCCTCTTCGATGCTGGCTCCCCATCCTTTGGACGAATCCTCCAAAGGGGACGAGCCGTTGTCGAGAAAAAGAAGGAGGATGGAGCTTGTGAAAGGTGTAATTATTAATGCTGACAGAAGTGGGGCATCGCAGATGGCACCTGTGCCTACGTTTATGGCCGATGCCATATTGTCGGGGAGATCTCCTCAAACTGAGGGGGTTTATCTAGGAGCCGGCTCTGTATGCTCTGCCAAGTGGGCGCATCGTCCAATGTTGGAGGCCGCCACGTCGAGGGTGGAGGCTCAGTTTCAGATGTTGACCTAGAGGAGATTTGTAGGTCATCATTAAGGTATGGAATTCACCTGGATCAGGATCTGGCTTATTTTTAGCCTCAACAATTGTTTGTATTAATCTTCTATGAAGAAATGCCCTTGCATCTCCGATGTAGTGTCAGAACTTCCTCTTTCTCCTGCTGATACATTAGCATATCCTTTTATTCTAGTGTTTTGAGGCTTCTTCTTACTTTTGAAATCTGATGAATAACCTATGATCTTATAACAGTTCTCCTTCAAATGGCCTTTGTAACCACAATAATCACATATGAGACCTGGTTTCCTTGTAGCCTTGAAACCCTGTCCTCTTCCAGCTAGCATAGTCCAGTGTTCCTTGTTTAAATTACCTACACTAAGTGTACGTTGACTCTCTTCATGAATTGCCAGTGTATACACTTGATTCACAGTCAATACATGTGTTTTCAGAAGAATCTGACTTCTCACATGACTATAACTCTCATTCAAGCCAACAAGGAATTGCGGCAAGCGTAAATTTTTGAACTGGTCTAGGAAAGGTCTAGTCTCCTCACAATCACACCCTTATCCTAGCACCATTAGATCCATTTCATCCCACAAGTCTTTCATTTTAGTGTAATAAGTTGTTATAGAGTCTGTGACTTGCCTTAGAGTTCCTATTATTGTCCATAAGTGAAAAAATATGGTAAGGTTTCGTCACGACCCGGATTTCCCACCATCGGGATCGTGATGGTGCCTACTCGTGGTAGCTAGGCAAGCCAACTTACTTACCGTTTCCATTAGTAAAACCATTCTGTTGTCAATTTATAGCATCATTAATAATAACAACAATAACTGCGAAAGTCTAATTTTATAAGT
>MU737703.1:4289-26657 GCA_026770625.1 Nicotiana glauca | reverse complement strand
TGGGACACCATTATATTCTCAAGTGGCGACTCTGAAAAACTTAAATAACTAATCCCGTTCCGACTGTCCTTAAATCGGAAAAACTCCTTTCCTATCTTTATTATATCTCTTCCCGAGGTGTAGTAAATAAGTAGGGTAAGTGTAAAAAAGGAGGTGTGACAACTACTACTAAACATTAGCCTATTTTTCAAAGGGAGGGCCCCACCCTCAATGACCGTTGCCAACGGTTATATTGCATAAATAGCCTTTTTTTTTTCTTTTTTAATTTACAAAACTAACATTCTCTATAACTATAAATACCTCCCTCCCTCTTCTTCATTTCAATACTCAATACTCATTTCCTAATCTAAATTTCTCTCAATCTCCAATTTTCAAGGCTTAAAGTCTCGATCTCAAATTTCAAGTTAAATCATGCCTCATTCGGAAAGAGTGCGCTCATTTGTTTTACAACACTTTGAAGTGCTTGAAGAAAATGAATAAGGCCAAATATTAAAGTTCAAGAACTGTGGTAGAGTCTTAAATTTTCGTTCAGGGTGTACCACAAGCATTTTAAGGAGGCATATAAAGTATTGTCTTAAGCGTCATCCAGAAATTCGTATTTAAGATTTATCGACAATTTGTGTTATTTTAAAATTATTAGACGTATTTATGCTTAATGTTTTACTTTGTTATTAATTTATTATGCATGATAATTTAATTTTAACTTTTTCTTCAAGCACTTTAATAATTAGGTTTCTATATTATATATACTACATATCTTTATATAGCCATGTATAAGCAATTTATATTAGTATATACATGTATGGTTTACAAGAAATTGCCTTAAACAAAAAAAAAAAAAAATAGCCCGAAAAGAAAAAGCCTGTTAGGATCGTATGGGCCCGTGAGCTCGGCCCATTTAGCCCAGGACCATGTGGGCTTAGGCCCGTCGTGGGCTGGTTCCACTCGTTGAGCCAGTGAAGCCCGGGACTGTTAGGCCCGGGACCGCCAAAGCCCAGCCCGCTTGAGCCCGAGCCCGTTTGGCCCAGCCCATTTGGCCCATTTAGGCCCGCCCCGGCCCAGAATACATGACGAGGTGTAGCTTCCAAATGGTTCACTAACCAAGACATCTCTCATTGGCATGTTTGGGATGACATGGCCCAGGAGGCTTTCGTCAAACAATTTTAGTACAACACTGATATTGCGCCGGATCGTAATTCCTTGTCTAATATGAAGAAAAAGCCGACCGAAAGTTTTAGGGAGTATGCCATAAAGTGGAGGGAGCAAGCTGCTAGAGTTAATCCACCCATGGATAACTATGAGTTGATCACTATTTTTCTAGAGGCTCAAGAGCCTGATTACTTTCAAAAGATGATGTCCGCGATGGGTAGACCTTTTGCAGAAGCAATCAAAATAAGGGAAATGGTCGAAAATGGCCTCAAGATTGGCAGAATTGTAAGTCAAGTTGCTCTCAAAGTCACCACCCAAGCTATCCAAAATGGGTCGGGATGTTTGGCAAATAGAAAGAAGAGAGATGAAGGTTCCATGATGGCTTCGGGATCTAGGGAAGTTCAAAGAGGGGCATCGCACCCTTATGTGAAAGTTCAACAGGGGCAATCCAGCTACCCTCAACATTACTATCCCCCGCCAATTCCTCAATACTCTGTGGACCCACCATAATATACAGTGTTTAATGCTCAATCATATGCTCGACCTCCCAATCAGCAGGTACAGGCACCAGCTCCAAGGGCCCCCGACCTCAACAGCAAAATTTCTAGGCACCTTACAACGTTCATCCCAAGCAGTATTATGGTCGAGAGCAAAGGCTAGCAGAAAAATTCACTCCATTGGCCGAATCATACTCTAGTTTATTCCATAAACTGAAGCAAATGGGCGTGATTGGACCCATCGCTCCCCACCATATGCATCCTGATTCACATGGATTTCAATCAAATGCTAGATGTGAATATCATTCAGCTGCCTCGGGGCATAGCACTGATGACTGTTGGACATTGAAAGGAGCCATAGAGAGACTCATTTTTGAAAAATTAATTGTAGTGACAAATGGCGAGGATCCTCCTAATGTGACAAACAACCCATTGCCAACACACAATGATGTTCATTTTGTGGGAATGATTGGCCGAGATCAAGAATACAAGTCGGTCGGTCAAGCGAAAATGATAGTGGGAGCAATTCAAGAAGGAACAAGTTTGGAAGTAAGTTCGAGCCGAGATATGTCTTTGATTGTGAAAGGCACCCCGAACTCAGAAAAGGTAACTTATGTGTGCCTAAGGTATCAAGGTTGGAGGTTCGCTCCAATGTTCCAAGCCTAAGGTTATATGTCCTTGGAGGCCACCCCATCACAAGGCAGAATCAAGAAGGTACGAATGGTATAACGGAGCCGATCATAATCAAACCTGCCATGCAACCCCCTGTGACAAACACGAAAACCATTCCTTGGAACTACAAATAAACTGTGATGACCTACAAAGGCAAGGAAATCATAGAGGAAGTGGAGGAAACTGGAAGTTTGACTCGATCAGGGAGGTGTTACTCTCTAGAAGAGTTGAGGAAGGCCAAGCAAATCAGAGAAGGCCAATTGCCAATAAAGAAACCAGTTACTGAAGCAGAGGCGGAAGAGTTTTTGAAAAAGATGAAGATTCAGGATTACTCAATCATTGACCAGCTAAGAAAGACTCCTACCAAAATCTCTCTACTATCTCTGCTCATACATTCCAAAGAGCATGCCCGTGTACTAATCAAGGTCCTGATGAGGCACATATCTCATAGGATACCATAATGAATCAGTTAGAGAAGATGGCCAATAGATTTTTTAAGGTGAACAAAATCTCCTTTACTGATGATGAACTTCCCGAGGAGGGAGCCGGGCACAATAGGGCTTTGAGCATGATGGTCAAATATGAAGGGCATTATGTAAAGTGAGTCATGGTTGATGGAGGCTCAAGTGTAGACTTATACCCTCTCTCTACCTTACAAAGCATGAAGATCAGTACAGATAGAATCCGACCCAGCAATGTTCGCATCCGGGCTTTTGATGGCTCAGCAAGAGACACCATTGAGGAGATCAACCTCACCATGATGATTGGGCTGGTTGACTTTGAGATTGTCTTCCAAGTAGTGGTCATGGCCACTTCTTATAACATTCTTCTTGGAAGGCCATGGATCCATACGGCCTAAGTTATGCTATCCACCGTGCATCAGAGGCTCAAATTTGAACATGACAGACAATAAATTATTATTCACGGGGAAGACGAGTCTTCCATTTATAAAGACCCGTTAATCCCCTGAATTGAGGCCAAGGAAGGGTTTGAGTCCATTGTCTATCAGGCTTTTAAAGTGGTTGTTATGGACCATGTCGAGGAAGGAAAGCCCATTCTGCATCCTCGTCTTTCCCCTACATCTGTAATAGTGGCTACAATTATGATGAGACAAGGTTATCAACCAGGAAAAGGATTGGGGGCATCATTGCAAGGAATTTCGGAGCCTATTTCTCCGTTCGGTAACCAGGGTACTTTTGGCTTTTGCCTTAGGCCAACACAAGCAGACGAAAACAAAGCCAAGCACCACAAAAAGTATGGATGGGTCTTACAACAACCTATCTCTCACATTTTATAACTTTTGTCAAGCCACGACTCCAAGAGGATCAAAATTCCTCGGCGCATGCAAACATTGATGAAATTTGCCATGGGCTCAGCCAGATGTTTTATGAAGTGAATATGATCCAGGCTGGTGAAGGCACTAGTCGTGCCGATATGCAACTAATTGACCTAGACACCATGCTTACCAATTGGGAATGTAATGACCCGACCGATCGTTTTGAGCCCTAGCATGCCATTCAGTAGTCTGAGGACATGAGCATCTTCATTTTAGGTATTGTGACTTGTACGTGTGGTCGGAATTGAATTTTGGGAAGTTCTGGGTTGATTTGGGAAGAGAATTCTCATTTCGAAAGCTTAAAGTTGAAAGAATCAACTAGGATTGGAATTTTGAGTAAACGACCTCGGAATCAGGATCTGAAGGTTCCAGCAAATTTGTATGATGATTTCGGACTCGGGCATATGCCCGGATCGGGTTTTGGATGAACTGGGAGCATTTTGGCGCCTATTGTGGAAGTTGACATTTTGGAAGAAATTTCATAAGTTTGGTTTGAAGTTCATTTCAGTGTTATCAATGTCCATTTGGAATTTCGAGTTTGTGAATAGCTCTGTATGGTGATTCTGGAGTTGGGGGCACGATCAGAAGTGAATTCGGAGGTCTGTAGGCCACTTTGGAACCATTTGGCTAAAGATAGAAATTTGAAGGTTTTTGAGAAGTTTGATCGGAGGTTGACTTTTTGATATTAGGGTTGGAATCCAATTCTGAAAGTTAGAGTAGGTCTGTAATATCAAATATGATTTGTGTGCAAAATTTGAGGTCAATCGGACGTGATTTGATAGGATTAAACATCGGAAATAGAAGTTTGAAATTCTAAAGTTCATAAAGCTTAAATCGGGGTGTAATTCATGATTTTAGCATTGTTTTATGTGATTTGAGGCCTCGAGCGAGTCCGTAATGTGTTTTGGGATTGGTTGGTGTGTTTGGTTGGGGTTTCATGGGCCTTGGGTGGATTCCAAATGGTTAACGGATCGATTTTCGCCTTGTGAGGATTGCTGGTTTTCTAGTATAAGTGCAGCAGGTTTTTACTATATGCGATCGCATGAGAAGGTTTGCGATCGCATAGAGCAAGGGTGAGGGAGCTGGAATTTTGGCCTATGCGATCGCCGGAGGTGCAATACGATCACATAGGAGGAAGGTTGGACCTTATGTGATCGCAGGTCCAGTGATACGATTGCGTAGGCAAATTTGGGAGGCAACATAGTTGGCCTATGCGATCGCATGCACTGTATGCGATCGCATGCACTTTATGCGATCGCATAGGAGGGTCGCCTGGGCAGTGTTCTTTTTAAATCGAGTTTTAGCTCATTTCACTTCATTTTTCTTCCATGGGAGCCGATTTGGAGCAACTTTTGAGTGTCATTTTCATCACCAAGCATTAGGTAAGTGATTTCTACTGGTTTTGAGTTAAATACAAGTTTATATACGGATTTAGACATTGAAATTAATATAAATTTGAGGTTTTGGTGGAAAACCTAGAAATTTACATTTCTTTGAATTTGACCACGATATTGAGTATGGAATTTAGCAAAATTATATATTTTAGTTCCTAACGTCATGGGTAATCTTTATCTTCAAAAAATTTCGAATTCCGGGCATGTGGGCCCGAGGGCGTTTTGGTCAACTTTTCAATCAGAGTTGGAAATTGCTATAAATTAGATTGTAATGAATAATTGAGCATATATTAATGGATTTGCGTAACCGTTGGCCAGTTTTGGAGCGTGGTGCATCAAGTGGAGCCTTCGGAAGAATGTAGAATGTCGGTTGTGAGTCTTCGGAGCGAGGTGAGTCTCCTTTCTAACCTTATAAGAGGGAATTATCCCCATATGTAAAATATGTGGGGGCTACATATGCACGAGGTGACGAGAGTCCGTGCGTAGTTACTATTATGCTATTGTCCGGGTAGTTAGGACCCATACGCATGTTATACTTGGATTATTTATGAACCCATCGATAGCTTGAATTGTTTAAATCACCTTTGATTAGTAAATGAATTTAAAAAGAGATTAGACATCATTTTTCCTGAATTGTTAAAAAGAGACATTGTCTTACTTGGATAAATAGCCCCGATAGATTCTTAATTGGCTACTTGAGCATGTATTTTATGTGTACCTGCGTCGCATGCATGATTCGCGAGCAGGGTATGTGTTTCTTTTTGGAATGGGCCGAACACCTCGGCAGATTTAATATATGCATCTATGGTTCGGGCCGTTCGACCCTCGGCAGTGCACAGTTTACATTCCTGTTGGATCGGGTCGTCGCCTCGGTGTGATTTGCGCATGTTATTTGTCGTTTGGGAATTTTTAAATGTGAAATTTGCCCTTTATGGCTTAAGATAAATTGATAAGATAATAAATAATAAACCTTGGAAGCCCTTGATTAATTGTTGAAGGTGTTTACCTGTTTTCTGGCTTCGCGAATTAGAACTACTATATAAATCCATGATTATCCTCGCATTTATATAATATTGTTAATTAAACTCTAGTGGGTGTCGAAATTGGCCATCTCATCTCTACTTCTTCGAGATTAGGTGGGATACTCATTGAGTACACGTTGATTACGTACTCATACTACACTTCTATGCATTTTTGTTGCACAGGCATATATACCTCTAGCAGCCTACTGGGCGTAACAGCATGGATGACTCTGGGACTAGGTGAGCTACATTGTTCGAGATGACCCGAAGCTAGTGTAGTTCCTTTCAGCATTTTTATTATTTATTTCCTGTCCATTGTATTTCGGACAGTTATTGTACTAGTTGGTTTCTCTTAGGAAATTGCTCATGTACTTGTGACACCGGGTTCTGTGGATGTATTTGGATTTATTCAGAAATCTTAAAAGTTGTTGAAATAATTCATTATTCATTCGGAGGAATATACTGAGTCTTGTTTAAATTGTATAAAAGAAATGCTTTCAAAATTATTATAACGAGAATTTAATTAAGTATTCTAGTTGGCTTGCCTGACAACGGTGTCCGGCGCCACCATGACCCTTAGTGGATTTTGGGTCGTGACAACGAAGCAACTCCTCTCCCCATAAGGAAGGAGTCTTGGTAGTTAGTTTGCTTTTGCAGCTTCTTTTTTATATTTTGGGTTACTTTCAGGGTTGTAATCCAAACATCTAAGCATGATTGTTTTGTTTTGATGTTAACCCTTCTATCCTTTCAAATTCAATGAAATGCAGTTCAATTTTCTATTAAGTTTTCTATATTTTCCTTTTCCTAATTCCTATCATTTTATTTCCATTTTAGTTTTGTTAATGGCGACTTTAATAACGTGACATGTATACGGAATTCACGCCCAGATCTTAAAAAGCTATCTAATATCAAAATAATGCATCAAGAGGTTGAATATGATGAAGATGAGGTTGTTGAGGAAATAAAAAGAGAGTTGGAACAATTTGAAAACAAGCCTAAGCCAAACCTCAATGAAATTGAGCCGATTAATATCAGAAGTCCTGAAGAAGTTAGAGAAAGGAAGATAAGCATTCACACCGAACAAAAAATCAGAGATGCCTTGATTTAACTTTTATTTGAATACAGAGAAGTGTTTGCTTGGTCTTACGATGATATGTCGGGTTTAAGTGTTGATCTAGTGGTTCATAAGCTTCTTACGTATCCTGGTTTTCCACCAGTCTAGCAAAAGCAATGAAAATTTAAAATAGACATGAGTGACAAAATCAAAGAGAAAATAATGAATAAACTAAGCGCCAATGTGGTCAGAGCTGTCCGATACACCACCTGGGTGGAAAATGTGTGCCTGTGCCAAAGAAGGATGGAAAAATCGGAGTTTTTGTCGACTATAGGGACCTGAACAAAGTAAGCCCAAAGGATAATTTTCCTTTGGAAAATATCCACATTCTTGTAGATAACTGCACAAAACATGAGATACAATCGTTCGTGGATTGCTATGCTGGGTACCACCAAATTCTAATGGATTAGGATGATGCAGAAAAGACCGTTTTCACCACGCCATGGGGTACTTATTGTTACAGGGTCATGCCATTCGGTTTAAAGAATGCAGGGGCAACTTACATGAGGGCTATGACCACTATTTTTCACGACAGGATGCACAAAGAGATTGAAGTATATGTTGATTATGTCATCATAAAATCAAAGACATAAGCTGATCACGTGTGCGATTTGAAAAAGTTCTTCGAACGGCTTCGAAGGTATGACCTTAAGCTTAATCCAGCCAAGTGTGCATTTGGAGCTCCATCTAGGAAACTCCTCGGTTTTATAGTTAGCCGGAGAGGCATCGAATTGGATCCATCCAAGATAAAGTCCATTCGAGATCTTCCACCCCTGGGAGAATAAAAAGGAAGTCATGAGTTTGCTCGGAAGGTTGAACTACATCAGTAGGTTCATTGTTCAGCTCACAAACACATGTGAGCCCATCTTTAAGTTGCTGAAAAAGGATGCCTCTATCAAGTGGACGGACGATCTCCAAAAAGCTTTTGACAGGATAAAAGATTATTTATCAAAACCCCCTGTACTGGTCCCACCTTAACCTGGTAGGCCTTTGTTTTTATATCTATCGATGATGGATAATTCCTTTGGATGCGTTCTGGGGAAACATGATGCAACAGTCAAAAAGGAACAGGCAATCTATTATTTGAGCAAGAAGTACACCAATTATGAGGTTAAGTACACGCTTTTAGAAATGACATGTTGTGCCTTGACTTGGGTCGCTCTAAAGCTGAGACATTATATTTTGGCCTACACTACTTACCTCATATCCAGAATGGATCCTTTGAAGTACATCTTCCAAAAGCCAATGCCCACTGGCAGGCTCGCAAAATGGCAAATCCTACTCACAGAGTTTGGCATCGTCTATGTCACTCGCACTGCGATGAAAGCACATGCTTTGGTAGATCATTTGGCAGAGAATCCAGTTGATGATGAGTGCATGCCACTTAGAACATACTTCCTAGACAAAGAGGTCAACTCAATAGAGGAAGTGGTTCCAGTCGATTACCCTATATGGAAAATATATTTTGATGGGGCTGTCAATATCAAAGGAGTTGGGATCGGGGCAATCTTCATCTCACCTATTGGAAATCATTACCCTACAACAGCCTGACTTTGGCTCTTCTTTACCAATAATACGGCAGAATATGAAGCTTGTATCATGGGTTTAAAAATGGCCATCGATCTGGATGTGCATGAACTATTGGTTATGGGAGATTCTGACTTGCTTATCCGGCAAGCCCAAGGCGAATGGGAGACTCGAGACATCAAGCTTATTCCATATAGAAAATGTGTGCAAGACTTGAGCAAAAGATTCAAATCCATCGAGTTCAGGTACTTTCCCAAGTTTCACAACGAGCTAGCCGATTACTTGGCTACTTTAGCCTCGATGCTCCCTTATCCAGGCAACACTCATATTGATCCACTAGAAATCCAAGTTTGGAATCGACTCGGTTACTGCAATACAATTAAGACAGAACCTAATGATAAACCATGGTATCATGACATAAAACGATTCCTGAAAATAAGAGAATATCCAGAGCATGCTAAAGGAGATCAAAAAAGAACTATAAGGCGGCTCGCCAATGGTTTCTTCCTGAATGGGGAAATTATGTACAAGAGGACCCTAGATTTAAACTTGTTGAGATGCATAGATGCTACAAAAGCAGAGCAGATCATGAGTGAAGTGCATTCGGGGGTATGCGGACCTTGCATGAATGGATATATTTTGGCGAAGAAGATTCTGCGGGAAGGGTATTATTGGGTTACTATGGAGCGAGATTGCTTCAGATTTGTTCGCAAGTGTCATCAATGCCAGATTCATTATGACCTAATTCACTCGCCTCCTTCATAGTTGCATACCATGTCCTCTCCTTGGCCTTCCGTTGCTTGGGGAATGGATGTTATTATGCCAATCGAGCCAAAGGCTTCAAATGGGCATAGATTCATTTTGGTTGCAATTGATTACTTTACCAAGTGGGTGGAGGCCGTCACTTTCAAAGCAGTCACCAAGAAAGTAGTGGTAGACTTTTTTCAATCCAACATCATCTGTCGCTTTGGTATCCCAAAGACCATTATCACTGATAATGCAGCCAATCTAAATAGTCATTTGATGAATGAGGTATGCGAACAATTTAAAATCATGCATCGCCATTCTACCCCTTACTGACCAAAAGCCAGTGGAGCCGTTGAAGCAGCGAACAAGAACATCAAGAAGATTCTTAGGAAGATGATCTAAGGTTCCAGGCAATGACATGAAACGTTGCCTTTTGCTCTTTTGGGATACCGCACGACTGTTCGTACATCTGTTGGTGCAACTCCGTATCTGCTTGTATATGGAACTGAAGTTGTAATACCCGCTAAAGTCGAAATTCCTTCTTTCCGAATTATTTTGGAATCAGAGATTGAAGACACATTGTGGGTCAAGACCCGATTAAAACAACTGATGTTGATCGATGAAAAATGGCTAGCAACAGTGTGTTTCGGCCAGTTATACCAGCAAATAATGGCACGCGCTTACAATAAGAAAGTGCGCCCAAGGCAGTTTGAGGTAGGCCGGCTAGTTTTGAAATGCATCCTTCCGCACCAGGCAGAAGCTAAAGGAAAGTTCACCCCGAACTGGCAAGGACACTACATCATCAAGAAAGTGTTACCAAAAGGGGCCTTGCACTTGGTAGATGAAGAAGGATGGGTACCAGACATGACTATTAATGCAGATGCAGTCAAAAGATATTATGTCTGATATATGCCCACTGTAGAATTTTTACACACCGATTTTCTCAGATCGAGATGACAAAGGCTATCATTTGCTCGCTATTCCAAATAGGTGTCACCCTTTTGTTAACTCTTTTGAGATGTATTTGTCTTCTTCATTTCTGGAACATGTGTACTTGTAAAAAAACAAAAAAAAACAAATATCTAAGTCATTGAACTACGTCCGACCTGATTTCGAAAGGATACGTAGGCAGCCTTACCCTGGGTTCGGTCCCATCAGAACAAAAAATCCATATTCCCAATACTCCAAAACTGGGGCAGAAGTTTGTTTTATTTCACGGTTTTTCTGTAAAAACGGTTCCAAAAGTTGTACTTTAGTTCAAGGTTCATTTTGCCTTTTTACCTTTCAAGAACTTTTGATCGATGTTTTTTGAGAATGATTGAAGTCCTCATGCCCAAGGCGTTGGGTAACCTCCCTTATGCAATACCTTAGTCAAAAAAAAGGGGAAAAAAAGGAAAAAAATGAGAGAGTTTTATTGGTGAAAACCCAGATGGGCACCATACGATGACGCTTAGTAGAGAAATGAGAGAGGTTAGTTAGCGAAAACCTGCAAAAGGCGATACTAGATGAATGAGGGTCTTTGATTCTCCAGCATGAGCACAACCAAGAAAAATTCAAGCTGAACGTTTGCGCTAGATTTTGAGAATTAGACAGCTTAGACGGATCAAGCGTCCAGTCCAAAATGCATGTCATGATTCATTGAAGTCGGCACATACCTCCAGATAAGTCTCCTTATTCCTTTCCCCAAAAGGAACACCTTTTGTTTAAGCATAATTCTTTTTCACTTTCAATTATTATTCTATTTTACCCATAATTTTTCTTTGAGTCCCTTTTGGTCTAATCCTGCATCAAAAGCAAAGCAAAGAAATGGCTGCAAAACTAGATACAATATCCCCGTAATATCAAGCAAAATTTGGGGCATATATGGCATTGACGAAGGCACGAATTCATCTGTGATCTCATTCAATAAGGCGAAAAAAGTGTTTCAAAGAAACTGAAAAGTCGCATGAGCAGGATCTGCTTCATGAGAAAAGTTGATAAGCACTACGGACACAAACTGATACTGGGTGCAAGACAACTAAGTTTGATTTTAAAGAAAAAGGAATTGCCTTAGAGACAAGGTTGGCGGTACCATGGACATCTGGGTTTGAAACAATTGGGGACAACATTGGAAAGGCAAGGTCTCTAGAAAATGATACAGAGTGACCGAGTATCTCAGTACCACGCTGATAGAATCAGTTCTTCGACAACAGTGGTCGTCAAGCAAACTATTCAAGGCCTTAAGGGATCAAGGCCACAAACCAACCAGCACTTTGAAAACTCATAAATATTTCTTTGTTTGAAGTAAGAACAAAGCAATGCAGAATGGCTATTCTAAAAGAACGAATGTCACCAAACGTAAGCTCTTTAAAATCTCTATTTTTTCTTTTTTCAGCATGCATCACTATTGTTCACACCTCCCATTTTTATATCTTAACTCAGGTAGAATCCTTTCACCTAGGGGGATCCAGCTCATATTTTCGGGTAGAAGTACTCTTCGCTCAGGGTATTTTACGTGGCTTAACTCAGGTAGACTCATTTCACCTAGGGGGATCCAGCTCATAGTTTCGGTTAGAAGTAGTCTTCGCTTAGGTTGTTTAATATTGCTTAACTCAGGTAGAATCCTTTCACCTAGGGGGATCTAGCTCATTGTTCCGGGTAGAAGTACTCTTTGCTTAGGGTGTTTTATGCAGCTTAACTCAGGTAGAATCCTTTCGCCTAGGGGGATCCAGCTCATAGTTCCGGGTAGAAGTAGTCTTCGCTCAGGTTGTTTAATATAGCTTAACTCAGGTAGAACCCTTTCGCCTAGGGGATCCAGCTCATAGTTCCAGGTAGAAGTAGTCTTCGGTCAGGTTGTTTAATATAGCTTAACTCAGGTAGAATCCTTTCGCCTAGGGGGATCCAGCTCATAGTTACGGGTAGAAGTACTCTTCGCTCAGGGTGTTTTACGCAGCTTAACTCAGGTAGAATCCTTTTAACTCAGGTAGAATCCTTTCGCCTAGGGGGATCCAGCTCATATTTCCTGGTAGAAGTACTCTTCGCTCAGGGTGTTTTACGCAACTTAACTCAGGTAGAACCATTTCGCGTAGGGGGATCCAGCTCATGGTTTCGGGTAGAAGTACTCTTCGCTCAGGGTGTTTTACGCAGCTTAACTCAGATAGAATCTTTTTGCCTAGGGGGATCCAGCTCATATTTCCGAGTAGAAGTACTCTTCGCTTAGGTTGTTTTATGCAACTTATCTCAAGTAGAACCGTTTTGCCTAGGGGGATCCAGCTCATATTTCTGGGTAGAAGTACTCTTCGCTCAGGGTGTTTTACGCAGCTTAACTCAGGTAGAACCATTTCTCCTAGGGGGATTCAGCTCATGGTTCCTGGTAGAAGTACACTTCGCTCAGGATGTTTTACGCAGCTTAACTCAGGTAGAATCCTTTCACCTAAGGGGATCCAGCTCATATTTTCGAGTAGAATTACTTTTTGCTCAGGGTGTTTTACGCAGCTTAACTCAAGTAGAATCCATTTGCCTGAGGGGATCCAGCTCATAGTTCCAGGTAGAAGTACTCTTCGCTCAAGGTGTTTTACGCAGCTTAACTCAGGTAGAATCCTTTCGCCTAGAGGGATCCAGCTCATTGTTCCGGGTATAAGTAATCTTCGCTCAGTTTGTTTAATACAAGTTTAACTCGGGTAGAACCTTTTTCACCTAGAGGGATTCAACACTTTATAAATAATGCATGGTTCTAACACCTGATGCTATTTCCTTCCAGTAAGATAGGGTACCAGCCCCTAGTTATATTTCCTTTCAGTAGTACAGGGTACCGATCCCTGGTTACACAATAATTCGTTACCAAATTTTATCTCTCTTAGCTAGTTTATACTACTGTTTCTGTCTGCCTTTTCAATAAATTAGATAATTTACAGATTTCTCTAATAACTCACAAAATTTTCCTAGTGCCATACTAGGGCAGAAAAATTTTGTTCGTTTTTGTTGTCTTTAATGGCTTTGCAGGCTCTACCGTACAACACAAGTGACGATTAAAGCTTGCAGTTTCAGTTTCTCATCTGAAGAAAGAAGTCATTCGATCACAATATAGTCGGAGTTCGCTTTGATAATGTGTCAGCAACCCAGCTTCTCAAGATTCATCTTCTCAAATTCTGATCCAGAAAGCAAGCAATCGAGATTTAGTCATAATCTTTTCTTCAAAGAGAATCAAGATCCAATATAAGGTCAACACAAGTGAGCAAGTCAAGAATCAAGATTTGACTCCAGAAGACACGTAGATAGGAATTTTGTACTCTTAGTTTGCAGACATATGTAGTGTTTTTCTCTTTTTCTTTTGATGTAAGAAGTGAGTAACAACAACAGCAGCAACAGTCTTAACTGTAATGTCTGGTAGTCCCAGCTACCAAAAATTTCCCAGAACTACACTGACTTGATTCCTTTATAGCCAAGGATATGTAGGCAACCTCAGAAGCAAGGTTTGGTCACCACCTTTTTCAAAATGCTTCCATTAGAGTGGATGTGAGCAAAAATTATCCATGGAATTCATTTCTCTTTGCACGAAAACTCTTCATGTTCTCTAGCAAAGCGGGGCAGCGGTAAATGCCTAATTTTTGCCCCATTTTAATTAAAATTGAGCCAAAATTGGCCCAAAATTTTAGCCCATTGGTCCACAAGGGACTGCCAAGGGAAGGGTCCAAACGACGTAGTTTTGGATCAAAACTACGTCGTTTCATTTAGTAATCTGAATATTGGATCTCATCCATTTAATTTCACTTGATCTGACGGTCCAAATTCATTTCCCAACTAGGTATTTAAAGCCTCATATATCAGAAAAATGCCCCCATTTTCCACTTAATTCCTCTTTCTTCTCTCTCTCGCCTCTCTCCCAGGCCCTCTCACTATCTCCACCCAGCGTCGCCCCCCGGAATTCGCCACTAGTGGCGGCCAACGTCCAAAGCCCATAAAACCTACACTAATCTCTTCCTCTCTTTACCCTCTCTCTTAATCCGAGTCCCAAATCCTCCAAACCCCCTCTAAATTTCGTGTAATCAAAACCCTAGATAGCCGCCTCTTACTTACCTCTTCGATTTCACGGAAAATCCGACCACCCCACCATACAAACTTCATACAAACATGTAGATCTCCACGAAATCTACATTTTCCCTCTAGTTTTACCCCAAAAAAACCACACCACCGCCGGACAAGCACCCCCACTACTGTTAACCGCTGCCTCCTTTTGTTTTAGCTTATTCCGACCCAAATACATTCGTTTCTCTCTAACACGACATTGAAACTCATTGGGTTCAATGTGTGGTAGAAAGAAACGCTCGTTTCAAGGTCGGACAACCACCATCCGACACCCTCGCTGCTTCCTTGTTGCTTGGGTTGGCCTCGATCTCCTCGTGAGGTAAAACCTTTATCCCTTTCCCTCGTTTCTAATTTTAGGTTCTGTTTATTAAGACTACAATCATATTTTAGTTTTCGTCTCGTTTAATCTCACGTAATTGTGTAGTATTCAATTTCAATTACTTTTAGTTTTGCTTCAATGTCATTTACATCGTTTACAGGTAGTTTTAAGTGTTGGTTTCAACTCATGTATATTAGTTTGAATTATGCATTTTGTTTCAAAGTTTAAGTCTTTTGGTTAATATGCACTCGTTTAGTCTTGTTTGTCTTAGTAATGTTTAAAACTTGTTTTGGTTTGGGTGATCATTATCTTAGTTAAAGCTTTATCATGATTTGTCCCTATTAGATATTGATTTAGTTTGAAGTCTGGGCAGCATTGGATCTTTGAAATTGTTTAACTGCCCGAGGGTCTCAACTTGCATAGTTTGCTTAGTTTGAAAGTATGGGTGTGTTAGCTTGAATTTCAATCATGGTAAAAGTTGAATACTTGAGTATAGGGTCCGTGTTTGGTTGCTTTCACTATTGTGGACTATTTTGGAGTAAAAGACTCCAAATTTTTGTCCACAGTTGGTAAGGCAAACTGTTCATTAGACAGATTTCTGGTTTTGGACATATTTTGGGTCAAAAATCTATCATTTTAGACAGATTTTTGGCTAAAACAAAATCTGTCCCAAGACTCCTCCTCTCCTATAAAGGGAGGTCTTTCCATATCATCTAGGCAGCTTCGGAACATCCTTGACACTCTGAAATAAAGACACATCTCTACACAAGATGCTCTAAACGTCAATACCACACAAGAGGGGAGGTGATTTGTGTGGTACCTAATTTTAGCACTAGAAGAACCTGGTTCTTCTAGATGTACTTACTATAACTGTTTGCGGAATTAAAAGTGCATAAAGTAAAGAACACAAAGATTTTTACGTGGAAAACACCTAGCTTAAAAGGTGAAAAAAACCACGACCTACTACTCAGTAGGATTTTTCCAAACTTCCACTAAAATCACTGAGCCAAAAACAACATTTACAAACTCTTGTAAGCCTAAGTATTAAACCCTAATCCCAATGCGGCACACAGCATCAACTGTTGCGACACCTTCAAGTTAACTCTAACTTGAATACTCAAAGTACCTAATACAATTGCTTCTATGAAAGCTGGAAAGGTACAATTTTTAAACCACCTACTACAATTGAACTAGAATAAGAATAAACACAATGGAACTGGTTCTTCTATCTCGTTCAAGTAGCTGCAGGAGTGCACACTTAATCTCACATAAATTGCTTGCCAAATTGCCTTGCTCTTTTGCTCTCAATTTAGCTTAACTTCTGCGTATTTGTGCATACCTGTAAAAGAGAACAATTCAGTTATTTATTAGCTTAGTAATTAGAGTTTGATTGTGACTCAATTTATGATCCTCCATTGAATTTGAGTCCTAGAACAATCCAAACTCGAACCCTTATCCGGATGTGTTCTCTTCTCATAAAGAGACTTCTTCTCCTTATCCCATATGCAATCTTTTCGATCAGTTTATAAGATATTCAAAAGATATTGCTGCTTGATCCCAAAGGCTTATCTTCTTCACATGCATCTCATGTGCATGGGCCATAACTACTGTGTCTCATAAGATGGACCTGGTCCTTTACTGAGTTCATTTGTCATTCTTCAAAACTTCAACTGAACTTGGGCCAACAAATTCCCCCTTTTTGATGATGACAAACTTTGTGCTTTTACTGATCATAGAACCTGTGGAACGTAGCTAATTATCAACACTTTTACTTAAGATATTTTAACTTATCATTAAGGACCAGATTTAATCAGGTTATAAATATCACTTTTTAGAATATAAAGTAAAGCACAATATCTCTTCCCCCTTTTGGCATCACCAAAAAGTTGTATATAATGTGAATCCCAGATTGTAATAGTTACTCATGGCCAGTGGGGCAACTGCAGGTGAAATCATGGTTTAGTGAAACAATAATCAAACTTGACAAAAACTCAACTATTGAGAACAAAATCATCACAAAGCAAGAGAAAAGAAGATAGTCATTGATAGTAAAGGCTTCTACAACCAGTCCACAAAAAGAAAGAAAAACATCCAACCATGAGCAAAAACAAGCAAAGAAAAATCCCTAATCTGGGTCACTGGGGAGGTTACTAGACTGGTTCAAGGACAATGCTGGAGGACCTAAGGCTTGGAAGAACTAGAGGGTTGGGATTGGAGAAGATTGAGCATTGTTTGAGGCATCCCTTCACCCTTTTCCTTTTCTTTTGCTAGCTCATCTTTCAATCTATTCCTCACATTTTCAAGTCCAGCAACTCGAGCCTTGAGCCTAGCAATCTCAGCATCCTTTGTCCCACACTCTTGAACCAAATCCCTAACCTTGTTGTTCACTGGAGTCTTCAAAGATGAACCAGGTTCAACTGGGGCCACTGAGGAGATAGTCACAAGCCTGCAGGGTTTTGACACCAAAATAGTCCTTGTTGTAGGCCATCCCCCATTTCTCCAAGGGAACATTCAACCTATCCAGCACAGTCGTCAGTATAAACCCATAAGGAGTAGAATGAGCCTTGGAACCATTTATGACCCTGTCCAGCAGCTTGACAATAAAGGCAGGCCAGTTAATTTGCTTTCCCCTCACAAGGCATTCCAGAAGAACCAAGTCCATGTAGTTAGCAGTATGCCTCCTCTCCTGTCTAGGCAACAGACACTTGTTCACAAATTCAAATAGCACCTTGTTCTCAGGCTTCATCTCACTCTTCTGTACAAATCTTGCCTCTGGCACATCTTCAGCAGACTCGGTGTCATAAAAGTTCCTGGTGATTTGGAGAGAACTAGGAAGATTATCTAGACAAGGCCACCTCTGCCTAGTGTAGTCATCATAGCCCTCACATGGTATGTCCAGAATTGTCCCCAATTTAGGTGCATCAAATTGCACCTTCACTCCCCTAACCACACTGGTGACTACCCCATTTTTCATAGTGGCATTTGCCATGAACTCGATCAGCTCCTTTCTTGCCAGCCTTCCATCCAATTGAAGAATCATGTCCTTCCAACCTTGTGCAGCTAGAGCATCTACCAACCTAATCATGACTAACTCCTCCAGGTTTTTCAGCAACCTCCATTTCAGAATCTTTTTCCTGCCAAAGATGGCAAATCGATCTTGTTCCTTTTCAGACTCCTCCTCTTCTTCTTATCCACTCCACTCTTCTTCTTCAGTAACTTTTACTTATTTTCCCTTCGCTGAAGACCTAGTTCTTTTGGCCAAGGAGGGTTTAGCGGATACAAATTTTAAAAACTTCTTTGCAGGAGTCTTGGTTCTTTTTGATTTGGCAATGGGAACCTACACAGTTGTACCACTCTCTTGATGGACCGGTTCCATCTCCTCCTCCTCTTCTTCAGCAGCCTTAGAACTTTTCACAACCTTTTCTTTTCCTTTTTCCTTTTTCCTTCTTCTTTTTCTTGCTTGCCTCTAGGGCTTTCTGCAATTCAGCCTCACTTTGCCTTACCCTGCTTCTAGTAGCTCTCACCTTTGGTGTTGAAGGGACAATATACTTAGGAGATGACCCCTTACTTTTCTTTATTGGCTTAGAGGTAGTTGGAGCCTTTTGAGAAGAAGCTTTGCGCTTCTTGGGATCATAGCTTGCTCTAACTTTCTTCAGAATGTCAGCCACGATTTCTTCCACAGATGGACTAGGTGCATCTTGTTGTTCACTCAGGTGCACAAGACCTTTAGCAGCCTCCCCAGATTCACTCCTCCCTGGCTTGTTGCCACTCTCCTCATCTCCTCCACAAATTGCAAGAATTTACCTTTATCTTTCTTTCCCTTCCTCTTTGATTCTCCCTCACTTACATCTCTCACATATCCCACCAACGCAAACCTATCATCTACTTTCTCCACTACATTAGAAAAAACATAGCATGTAGTTACCTCTTTAGGGGTTTCTTGATTCTTGTCTGATTCAGAAGACCCATGTTCTTCTCCATCACTTGCAGAGACAAAAGCTTCAGACTCGGAGCTTGAGTCAGATGATTCCTTTTTAGAGCTTTCCCTTCTTTGACTCGCTTTTAATTTTTCATTTAAGGCTTTTCTTAAAGGTCCAGAAGCTACAGTTTTCCTAGCCAACATTTTCTGGCAATGAAACCCAGGTTTTGGGGTTTCAACAGAAGGTGTGGAGGATAAAGTATTAGGAGATACTGGCGGGGGAGTACTTGGGTTGTCTTGAGGTTTTGTCATGGTAGATAATTTCTAGAAATTTTGGAAATTTTGGAGATGATCAGAATTTTGGACGAAGTGAGTGACGGTTATGATCAAAAAGAAGAGATATGGTGTGTATTTAAAGAGGGGTTATGATTAAGTGCATTAAAGGCAGGCTTTTTCAGAGTCAATTAGAGGTCTAATCACATTAAAATTCAGATCTCTTGGTGATTAATGGACGATGCTTGTTTTTAGGAAAAAAGTCCCGTTTTAATTAGACTCCTAGGGTAATGAAACTGGTTCAATGCTCAACGGATAGAATTTCTGGAAGTTTGGTGTAATTAAGACTTTTACTCACGATTGGAAAATTTATCTTCCTAATTGTGCAAAGTATAGAAACATACCTGAACTTTCTCATGAGCATATACTGATGAACCAGGTTCTTCAAGTAAGATTTCTCTTGATCATGCCTCAAATGTCAAAATAGAAAAACTTTGTAAGATATCAGTGAGTCATATAAATACAAGTCGCAGGAGTATACTAAATAAAGTATGAAACTGAGTAAGAATTAGTCTAGATATTTACATGATATTAAGAACTCCTAACCAAAAACAAATTTCATTTTTTTTTCATTGTGCATTCTAAACTGGTCCTTTTAGGTGATCTGAATCATCCCTAATTCCAACATGTTCCTTTCAAAGTTTTCTCTACTCAGTGCTTTAGTGAAGATATCAGCTATTTGTTTATCAGTAGCATAGAATTCTATTGAGATTAACCCTTTCTCATAGTTATCTCTTAAGAAGTGATGTCTAACATCTATATGCTTGGTCCTTTTATGATGAACAGAGTTCTTTGTCATACTTATAGAACTAGTGTTATCACAAAATATTGGAATACACCCCACTTCAATTCAAAAGTCTACCAGCTATTGTTTGATCCATAGCAATTGAGCACAACAAGAAGCAGCAGCAACATATTCAGCTTCAGCGGCTTTTGAATTTTGCTTTTTGGTAGCCCATGACACAAGACATGACCCCAGGAAATGTGCCATACCTAAAGTGCTCTTCCTGTCCACTAAGAAACCTGCATAATCAGCATCAACATATCCTACAAGATCAAAATTACTACCTTTGGTATACCAAAGACACAGATCAGTGGTGCCTTTCAGATATCTCAATATCCTCTTAACAGCAGTCAAGTGTGACTCCTTTGGATTTTCCTGGAAACGAGCAAAAGCCCTACACTGAAAACAATGTAAGGTCTGCTGGCAGTAAGATACAAGAGTGAACCAATCATACCCCTATACAACTTTTGATCAACTGATGAACCAGGTTCACCAATATCTAATTTAGTGGCAGTTGCAATAGGTGTATCTATTTCTTTGGAGTCCTCCATTTTAAATTTTTTGATTAGTTCTTTCGTATACTTCTGCTGATGGATCATGGTCCCATTTGTGCTTTGTTTGATCTGCAAGCCTAGGAAGAAGTTTAGTTCACCCACCATACTCATTTCAAACTCACTTCCCATTAATTTTGCAAAGTCCTTACTCAACCTCTCAGTAGTGGCCCCAAATATTATGTCATCAACATATATTTGCACAACAAAGAGGTCTTTACCTTTTTCCCTTAGGAAAAAAGTGCTATCAATTTTACCTCTTTTGTACCCATGCTCCAGTAGGAATTTTGATAGTCGTTCATACCAAGCTCTTGAGGCTTGTTTGAGCCCATATAGAGCCTTGTCCAGCTTGTACACATGCTCAGGACATTCCTTACTTTCAAATTCTGGAGGTTGTTTCACAAACACTTCTTCCTTGAGGTATCTATTTAGGAAAGCACTTTTGACATCCATCTGATGGAGAGTTAATTCCATATGTGCTGCAAAGGCAACGAGAAGCCTGATTGCCTCTAGTCTTGCAACTGGAGCAAATGTCTCATCATAGTCTATTCCTTCCTCTTGGCTGTAATCTTGGACTACCAACCTTACCTTGTTCCTTGTGACAGTTCCATCTTCATCAAGTTTGTTCCTAAAGACCCATTTGGTGCCAATGATTGATCTATCCTTGGGTCTTGGAACTAGATGCCAAACTTGACTTCTTTCAAACTAATTTAGCTCATCCTGCATTGCATTCACTCAATCTGCATCCTGCAAAGCCTAAACAATATTTTTAGGTTCAATGATAGATAGGAAAGTATCAAAATCACACAGATTCTTTAATTGTGATCTGGTTTTGACTCCAGATGTTGGATCAATGATAATGTTCTCAATGGGATGAGAACTTTGATAATTGTGAGGTTTTACAACCAACTGTCTTCTGCTGGATGTTTCAGTAATTTGATGAGGAACAGGTTCATGGACAGGTTCCTTTAAGGAGTTTATTTCAATTCCTCTTTGATTTCTTCCGCCTGTCAGGTTGCCTTGTAAGGAAGAACCTGTTCCATTACCTGTTCCTTCTGCAGGTGTCACTTTGACTTGAGCTGATGCTTCAGCCAAGTCTTTGACCAGTCCAATGGCTTCATCTTCATGTTCCTGCCTCTCAGAAAGAATGTTAGTTTTATCAAATACTACATGCACATTTTCTTCTACACACAGAGTTCTTTTATTAAAAACTTTATAAGCTTTGCTATGTGAAGAATATCCCAAGAATACTCCCTCATCACTTCTAGGATCAAACTTTCCTAGGGAGTCTTTTCCATTATTGTGCACATAGCACTTGCAACCAAAAGCCCTAAGATGGGATATGTTTGGTTTTCTCCCTTTAAGTAACTCATAGGGAGTCTTCTCTACTAGAGTTCTGGCCATGCATCTATTTATGATGTAACATGCAGTGTTTACAGCCTCTGCCTAGAAGCTGTGAGGCAATTTTCTAGATAGTAACATTGTTCTAGCCATATCCTCAAGAGTTTTATTGTTTCTTTCAACTACTTCATTTTGTTGTGGAGTCCTGGGGGCAGAGAAATTGTGATCTATGCCATTTTCATCACAAAATTTAGCAAACTTAGAGTTTTCAAACTCAGTTCCATGATCAGACCTAATGGATGCAAGATGATTTCTTAATTGTTTCTGAGTCTTCCTAACAAATGCAGAGAACATGTCAAATTCTTCATCTTTGGAAGTTAGAAATAAAACCCAGGTAAATCTAAAATAGTCATCAACTAGCACCATTACATACTTCTTTCCACCTCTGCTCATGGTTCTCATTGGACCACATAGATCCATATGAACCAGTTCCAACGTCTTAGACGTACTTACCATTTTCTTGGATTTGAAGGATGACCTTACCTGCTTCCCCCTTGCACATGCCTCACAAACTTTGTCTTCCTTGAACTTGATATTAG
>MDKF010019697.1:0-14994 GCA_026770625.1 Nicotiana glauca | reverse complement strand
GTGTGACGTGTGAGGTGTACACTGATCACAAGAGTCTTCAGTACTTGTTCAAGCAGAGGAGTTGAATTTGAGGCAGAGGAGGTGGTTGGAGTTATTAAAATATTATGATGTTACCATTTTATATCACCCGGGGAGGGCCAATGTGGTGGCCGATGCATTGAGTAGGAAGTCCGCCAACATGCGTAGTCTTGCTTATATTCCGATCAGCCAGAGACCGCTTGTCACACCTCCTTTTCCCGGCTTTAGGCTTTTACTGCACCCCGTGAAGGACATAATAAAAGGAAGGAGTTTTTCCACTTAAAGGACAATCGAAACGGGATTCATTTTATTTAAGATTCAGAGTCGCCACTTGGGAGATTTATGGTGTCCCAAATCACCAGTTTGAATCCCGAATCGAGGAAGGGTTTGACTCTATTTAACAGTCGCTAACCAAAAATCCGGGTAAGGAATTCTGTTAACCCGAGAGAAGGTGTTAGGCATTCCCGAGTTCCGTGGTTTTAGCACGGTCGCTCAACTGCTATATTTGGCTAAAATATCTGATTTTACTACATGTTAAACCTATAGTGCAATTTTAAAATTATTTATCGCTTTTTGACAATTATTATTTGTATTTAAGAAAGTGAACGTCGTTTAAGAATATGTTTTTGGATCACGTCATATGAAATGCGCTCGGATCCTCGACACGTTCTTATTCAACGTTTTCGGATTTGGATTTGGGTTGCATGAAATGCACACCCGTATTTAGGAAGGTAATTTTATTTAAAAGATGTGCCTAAAGCGGCTAACGTGTTATTATATTTTGGGAAGGCCGTGAAATTTGCTAAACGGCCCGTCCCGAATACTAAGCATTTTTGAATTAAGTAATTAATGAGGGCCCCGCAATTGTGTATTTTGATTTGGCGAGGCTCGTTTCATTTTATTAAGGGCCAACCTAAAGCAACTACAATTTTTCTATTTTTTCATTTTTTTGTATCTAAAAAGAAAGAAAGGATCTTAATAAATTCACATTAAAATCCGGATTTCAAGTTCAAGTTCGGGTCCAAACAAAAGGGATAACCTTTTAGCTTGAATTCGTTACCTAACTCGAAACCTGAATTTATTACTAAATCAATTTTCTGTTCGGTAAGATTAGCATTAGTAAATAACCACAAGTCTAGGCCCTTTGCAGAGTGGCCCAAACGAAGGAAAACAGTACAAGAGACTTGTATTCGACTGGGCCTATTAGTAACACAGCTGGGCCCAATATAGGTGAACATTTTTCAAAGTCAGAACTTAGCTTTAACACATTAACAAATGCAACAATTATACTACAACAATCACTGGATTGGCCAAATTAATTCATACGTTGAGTCAGAATAAACTACCAAGTATTTCAATTTTTCAACTAGATTCTAAATCTGAATTTCACTTTTAATAGCAAACTAGCAGGTGAATAGGCTGAATTATCTAGGAAGAGAAAACAAGAGAAATTCTAAGCTATATTTATTTTTAAACTCGATTCTATTGTATTGCGTTACTTGAGCTAAATTATCTAACAATCAAAGGGAATCGCAGTCATGTTTGGTTGCGTTTTTTCATCCAAATTGTTGAACAGTAAAAGGAACATCATTAAAGTTATAGTTAAGCATTCATGTTATAAAATAACATATCCTTTTTATTAATGATTTGCCTTAGTATAAAACTAAACTGAAATATTTTGTACAATTAAATCTATAGTCTCATACAGGTTATTAATCCTGTGAGCAACAGTCCAAAGTTTTTCCAATTCAATTACAAATCCAACAGTCCCAATTACTACATGTATTCCTGTTTAACACAAGCACATATATGTTTAAACTAAACTACAACTACATAACAATGAAAATATAGGCAGACTCAAGTGCGCAATACTTCATCATTTGACTTCAAATTATTCATATACATTGAATGAAGCTGTACATCATTAGAGCCAATAATGTACCTGGAAATGAGCAGATTGAAAGGGAATTGAAGTCAGTTGAGCAGCAACAAGATACAGCAGCAAAATGAGATCAATTTAATGTCCAAATTGATATTATAGCACCCAGGAGAGTCAAAGAGAAATAACAGCAACAAAAGTAGCACAAATTTCACTCGTTCAACCTCAAATTCACTCCAAATTGGCCTGGAACTAAAATTAAATTCCATCAAGCGATGCAACAGTATTATTTTTGAAATTTTTGCTGGATGTTTGCATTTTTTTTTGGATTTTTTGCAGAAATTTAGATCTAATAGATGATATTTGAGCTTGATTTCAAAAACTCTTCAATGAAACAGTGTTTTCTTTTGAATTTTTCTAATGGATTTATATCGTTTTTGGGTTTTTTATGTGAAGGAAGCTAAAACCTAAGAAATTCTAATCTGAATTTTAAATTTCAGATCTGCAGAGATTGAGAGGATTTTTTGGGGGGAATATTAGGGCTCAAACTTGCAAAACAAGGCAAATGAATGCCTATTTATAGAAAAATTCTAGGGTGTCACTTTAGATTTTTATTTTTGCTCATTAGTCCCTACTTTATTTCTTTTTAACCCTCTATTTTTCTGACTTGTACTATAAGGTACTACATCTATTTATTGAAAACTATATTAATGCCCCAATCTAGAAGATTCTATCCTATTATAATTCCTATATTGCCCTCACTTTATTCCATTATTTACCAAATATGATTAAACTACCATTTCCTATACCTATACTACCCCTGAAACCATGTTGTAATTATCATTAAACTATTTTGCTATTCCAAAAGTTCCCCCCACTTTACTCTTAGAATTACCAACCTTATCTCAATCAAACCCTAATTAACATATACCAGCTATAACCACACTTAACTAATCATAACAACTAAATGAACTAAGCAATGAACTAAGGGATTATTGGTAACAATTACTGACTAAACTATACTAATTATAATCCAATATAGCTTAACAGGATCAATTCATCAATTAAACCAATCGAAATTAAACTAGTCATCAAAAATAATCAACTATGAATTAAAACGAACCTGTTTAATGACTTAAAACTAAAATATGTAGAAACAAATTCTGTGAAGCTTAACTAATACTGAGGTTTAACTACTAGACGCAAAGAATAACAAAACAGAGTTAAAATAATAGAAGAGGAAGAAAGCCAAAACCAGAAAACTTACTTATGCGATTAGACCTGTTGGACTTCAAATTCGAAGTCCGGAACAATGTATATGCGTGTTCCTTAATCAGAGACAAGCGCACACAATAATGCGAGGCTTGACTCGTCCTTCAAACTCAGGCAAAAATCATAGATTTCGGGCTTCTAGGGTTCCGCCTTTGTGCTTTGTAATTCAAGAAAGTTGGGGGTTGTTTGAGGGGAATTAGTTAGGGAATTTGGGATTGGGGGGTGAAGGGAAGCTTGGGTGTGAGTTTTGGGGTCGTTTGGGGTTGCACCGCCACCGGAGAACCCTAAAGGCGGCGCTAGGGTTTTGAAGATTTGGAAAATTCCGATGGGATTCGGGGCAAGAAGGTTGAGGATTTGAATAGAGGAGGAGAAGACGAACATTTTGGTGTAGGTTTGGTTGGAAACGGGAGCTCGCCGCCGCCGTGAGCGAATTTCGGCGGGCGGCGACCGGTGGTCTGTGGCGACGATTTACAAGAGTCTTTAGGGTTATGAAAAGTGAGGCAGAAAGGAGGGGGAGGGCAATGTTTGGACAGTTATATGTTTAATGAACCTTAGTCCTCAGCCGTCCGATCAAATAACATCGACGGCTGAGATTAGATTCTCACAAAACGGGGTCGTTTGGCTAGGGCTTGGGTCGGACCGGGTGATGGGATATGGGCTAAAGGCTTTGGGCTTGGGTAGGTTCTGAAGGAGATTTTGTGTGCGCTAAAATGTTTTGGCCCAAAATTTACTTAATTGTTTTTTTTGTCTCTTTTCGATTTTTGTTTTCTTATTTTTATTTCTTTTACTTTTGCATTCATTTTTATTCTTGTATTTTGTGTATATATATTTTTTATTTTGTATTTTTTCTGATTTTGTAAAAATTAAAACAAAACCTAATTAAACTATTTAACTTCTAAAATTATTTAAAATCAATTATCAATTAAATTTGCCTAGAAACTATTTTTTGTGAATTTCTTTAAATTTTGTTCTAAAACAAATCAATATCTAATTAATACTAAAAATGAAATTAAAATCCTAAATATAAATGCATATTTTGTATTTTTATATCACTTAACATGCACAAATAACATACAAATAATTAACACAAAATTCACAAAAATTGTAAAATAATGAAAAAATCTTTTGATTGAATTTTATGGGAATAACTCATATATAGGGCAAAAATCACATGCTCACACCACTTGCTTTGGATATTCAGGCCCTGGCCAATCGATTTGTGAGGTTGGACATTTCTGAGCCTAGTAGAGTGTTAGCTTGTACGGTTGCTCGTTCTTCATTGTTGGAGCGTATCCGTGACCGGCAGTTTGATGATCCCCATTTGTGTGTCCTGGGAGACACGGTGCAATGTGGAGGTGACAAGAAGGTGACCTTAGATGATGATGGTGTTTTGAGATTTCAGGGGTGAGTTTTGTGCCCAATGTCGATGAGATTCGAGAGTTGATTTTATTGGAGGCCCATAGTTCTCGGTATTCTATTCACCCGGGTGTCGCGAAGATGTATCAGGATCTGAGGCAGCACTATTGGTGGCATAGAATGAAGAAGGATATAGTTGCATATGCGGCTTGATGTTTCAACTGTCAATAGGTTAAGTATGAGCATTAGAGGCCTGGTGGTTTGTTCCAGAGGATAGAGCTTCCTGAGTGGAAGTGGGAGAGGATTACTATAGATTTTGTTACTGGTCTCCCGTTGATCCGGAACAAGTTTGATGCGATTTGGGTCATTGTTGATAGGTTGACCAAGTCAGCGCATTTCGTTCCTATGGCAGTCTCTTATTCTTCTAAGAGGTTGGCTGAGATTTATATCCGGGAGATTGTTCGCCTTCATGGTGTGCCGGTATCTATCATTTCGAACTGGGTACGTAGTTTACCCCGCACTTCTGGAGAGCAGTTCAGTGAGAGCTAGCATCAAGGTTGAGTTGAGTACAACATTTTATCCTTAGACGGACGGACAGTCCCAACGGACTATTCAGATATTGGAGGATATGCTCCGAGCTTGTGCCATTGACTTTGGAGGTTCGTGGGATCAGTTTTTGCTCTTAGCGGAGTTTGCCTACAACAACAGCTACCAGTCCAACATTCAGATGGCTCCATATGAGGCATTGTATGGTAGGCGATGTCGGTCTCCAATGGGATGGTTTGAGCCGAAGAGGCTCGGTTATTGGGTACAGATTTAGTTCAGGAGACCTTGGATAAGGTCTAGATCACTCAGGACAGGCTTCGTTCGGCTGAGTCGGAGCAAAAGAGTTATGCAGATCGTAAGGTTCGGGATGTAGCTTTCATGGTTGGTGAGCGAGTATTGCTCTGAGTGTCGCCTATGAAGGGCGTGATGAGATTTAGGAAGAAGGGCAAGCTTAGCCCTAGGTTCATCGGTCCATTTGAGATTCTTGATCGTGTGGGAGAGGTGGCTTATAGACTTGCCTTTGCCGCCTAGCTTGTCAGCCGTGCATCCAGTGTTTCATGTGTCCATGCTTTGGAGGTATCACGGTGATCCAGCCCATGTGTTAGATTTCAGCACTTTCCAGTTGGACAAGAATTTGTTTTATGCGGAGGAGCCGGTAGCTATTCTAGATCGGCAGGTTCGACAGTTGAGGTCAAAGAGTTTTCCTTCAGTGCGTGTTCAGTGGAGAGGTCAACCTGGGAGTCCGAGTCTGATATGCGAAGCCGTTATCCCCACCTATTTCCCGACTCAGGTACTTCTTTCTTTTGTCCATTTGAGGACGAACGGTTGTTTTAGAGGTGGAGAATGTGACGACCCAATGGGTCATCACCTGTTTTCTCTTTCATTCCATGCTTCTGAGGCCTTGAAAACCTCACTTTTACTTGCCTCGATTTGCATGCACAGTCCAGACGGGTAGCCGGAAAGCTTAAATATGAATTATGTATAAAAATTAATGAATTTTGATATTAATATGATTAAAGTTCACTTTGGTCAACATTTTGGGTAAACGGACCCGGACCCGTGATTTGACATTCCCAGAGGGTTAGTAGAAAAATATGGGACTCGGGCGTATGCCCGGAATCGAATTCCGTGGTCCCAAGCCCGAGAAATGAATTTTTGTGTGAAATTATTTTCTGAAATTAATTAAGGAAAATGGAAAGGAAATTTGATCAGAATACTAGGGTATCGGGCTCATATTTTGGTTCTGATACCCGGTACAAGTCTTATATGTGATTTAAGCACTTTCTATAAAGCTTGGTTGAAAACGGACGTCATTTGACGTGTTTCGGACTTAAAAATGGAAAATTGGTATTCTATGAAAAGTTGGAAGAAATCATGTGATTTGAGGTTTGATTCTATTTATATGATGTTATTTTGGCGATTTGATTGCACGAGTAAGTCCGTAGGATGATGTTGAGGTTGAGTGCATATTTGGTTTGGAGCCCCGAGGGCTCGGGTGAATTTTGGATAGGTGTCGAGTTGCATTTTTGAACTTTGGAGTTGCAGATTTTCAATCAGGTGCTTCAAACCTGTAGGCTTCACATTTGTGAAGCCTAGTTTGCAAATGCGTTATTCGCAAATGTGAAGGCTTCTCGTAATTGCGAAGTTAGCCCAGGTCTGACCCTCCCCGCAAACATCCCGGCAAGGGAATAATCAACAAGCTTTCTCTTTTTCTTACTTCTCTTATCTTGTAATTCACTCTACCATTTTGAGCCAACGCTCCAAAGAATCAAGTTATTTCATATACTTTCAATATTCGTATCACAACTCGAGCCAATGCTCCTAGGAATCAAATGATCCTATCACCGTTCACATATTATTCACAACATATAGAAATTCTCCAATAGATATGAAGTTCACAACCAATTCATGATAATCACATTATAAGGACTCACGGTCGTGCTAGACACCAACGTATAGATACTCGTCAGCATGCCTATACATCGTACTCCATCACATAGCAATTAGCAACAAGACTCAATTCCTATTCCCTCAAGCTAGGGTTAAACCAAACACTTACCTCAAAGCCTTGAAATCCACTTAATCCTCAACTATTGCTTTACCTCGCGGTTCCACCTCCAATTCACTCGAATATAATCACAAATTGTTGAATTACTTTAATAAACACTATAAGAATCGATTTTAATGCATAAAAATGATTTTCCCATGTTTTTCCCAAAAATTCCAAAAATGCCCCCAGGCCCACGTGGTCGAAACCTAAGGTTCGGACCAAAACCCGATTACCCATTCCCCCACAAACTCAAATATGTAATTTGTTTTGAAATCGGACCTCAAATCGAGGTCCAACTCCCCAATTTATGGATAACCTAGGTTCTACCCAAAAATCCCAATTTCACCCATGAAAATCCTTGATTTCACGTGGAAAACATGTTTAATGATGTTAAAGATTGAAAGGATTGAGTAAAAATCGACTTACAAGTGATTTGGGATGAAGTTTGCTCTTGAAAAATCGCCTATGGGGTTTGGGTTTTGAAAGAATGGTGAAAAGTGATGAAATTTCGACTATGTATAAAAATTGCTGGGCTGCGGATATGGCAATTGCGAACCTAGGTTCGCAATTGCGAAAAATGCAAGTTTGGGAAATGCGACAATTTAGTTCGCATTTGCGAACTTGGGTCTGGGGGGCAGGGTTCGCTTTTGCGAACTTTTGATCGCATTTGTGATCCGGCCCAGGTCCCTTTGATTCGCATTTGCGAGGAAAAGATCGCATTTGCGATCCCATGCAGAAATCCTCAGCTTCGCAATTGCGATTCAATGTTCGCATTTGCGAACTCGCAATTGCGAGCCCCATCTTCGCATTTGCGAAGATCACAGAAGCCAGCACACCAGATTTTCAAAAATATGGGAAATGAAACTCGTGGCATATCCAAAACTCACCCGAGCCCTCGGGGCTCCGAACCAAACCTGCACACAACCTCAAAAACATCCTACGGACATGCTCGCGCGATCAAATCGCCAAAATAACATCTTTTACATAGAATCAAGCCTCAAAACTCATGATTTTTCTTCTAAAATTCATAAACTTTCAAACTTGGAACTTATAGTCCGAAACATGTCAAACGACGTCCGATTTCGACCAAAATTCACATAAAGTGCTTAAACAATATATAAGACTTGTACCGTGTGTCGGAACCAAAATACGAGCCCGATACCATAGTTCTTTAATCAATTTTCATTTCCATTTTCCTTAATAATTTCAGAAAAACAATTTCACGAAAAAATTCATATCTCGGGCTCTAGACCTCCGAATTCGACTTCGGGCACATGCTCGAGTCCCATATTTTTATACGGACCTTCCGGGACTGTCCTATCTCGGGTCCCAGTCTGTTTACCAAAAATGTTGACCAAAGTCAACTATAATCATATTAATATCAAAATTCTTCAAATTTTTCACAGAATTCACATATTTCAGCATAAAGGCTTTCCGGCTACGCGCCCGAACTGCACATGCAAATCGAGGCAAGTAAAAATGAGGTTTTCAAGGCCTCAGAAGCACGGAACGAATGAGGAAACAGGTGATGACCCTTTGGGTTGTCACATCCTCCACCTCTAAAATAACCGTTAGTCCTCGAACGGACAAAATAAAGAAGTACCTGAGTCAGGGAACAGATATGGATAACGGCTCCGCATATCAGACTTGGACTCCCAGGTCGAGGCCTCAGGGGGCTGACCTCTCCACTGAACACGAACAGAGGGAAAACTCCTAGATCTCAACTGACGAACCTGCCGGTCTAGAATACCGGCTCTTCCTCATAAGATAAATCCTTGTCAAACTGGAAAGTGCTGAAATCTAACACATGGGTAGGATCGCCGTGATACCTCCGAAGCATAGATACATGGAAAACTGAATGCACGGCTGATAAGCTAGGTGGCAATGCAAGTTTATAAGCCACTTCTCCCACTCGATCAAGAATCTCAAACGGGCCAATGTACCTAGGGCTGAGCTTGCCCTTCTTTCCGAACCTCATCACGCCCTTCATAGGTGATACCCGGAGCAATACCCTCTCGCCAACCATAAAATCTACATCTCGGACCTTACGGTCTGCATAACTCTTCTGCCTAGACTGAGCTGAACGCAGCCTCTCCTGAATGATCTTGACCTTATCTAAGGCCTCCTGAACTAAGTCTGTACCCAATAACTGAGCCTCTCCCGGTTCAAGCCATCCGACTGGAGACCGACATCGCCTACCATATAACGCCTCAGATGGAGCCATCTGGATGCTGGACTGGTAGCTGCTGTTGTAGGCGAACTCTGCCAAAGGCAAAAATAGGTCCCACGAGCCTCCAAAATTAATGACACAAGCTCGGAGCATATCATCCAAAATTTGTATTGTCCGCTCGGACTGACCGTCTGTCTAAGGATGGAATGATGTGCTCAACTGAACCTAGGTGCCTAACTCTTACTGAACCGCTCTCCAGAAGCACGAGGTAAACTGCGTACCCCGATCTGAAATGATGGATACCAGCACACCATGAAGGCGGACAATCTCCCTGATATAAATCTCAGCTAACCTCTCGGATGAATAGGAGACTGCCACTGGAATGAAATGCGCTAACTTGGTCATCCTATCCACAATGACCCAAATAGCATCAAACTTCTTCCGAGTCAACGAAAGTCCAGTAATGAAATCCATGGTAATCCTCTCCCACTTCCACTCCGGAAGCTCTATCCTCTGAAACAAGCCACCGGGTCTCTGGTGCTCATACTTGACCTGTTGACAGTTCAAATACCGAGCCACATACGCAACAATATCCTTCTTCATCCTACGCTACCAATAATGCTGCCGCAAGTCCTGATACATCTTCGCGGTGCCTGAGTGAATAGAATACTAAGAACTATGGGCCTCTACTAAGATTAACTCTCGAATCCCATCAACATTGAGCACACAAACTCGTCCTTGCAATCTCAAAACACCGTCATCACCTAAGGTCACCTTCGTGGCACCTCTACGCTGCGCCGTGTCTCTCAGGACACACAAATGGGGATCATCAAACTGGCAATCACGGATACGCTCCAATAAAGAAGAACGAGCAACCGTGAGAGCCGATACTCTACTAGGCTCAGAAATATCTAATCTCACAAATTGATTGGCCAAGGCCTGAATATCTAAAGCAAGCGGTCTCTGGCTAACCGGGATATAAGCAAGATTACCCATGCTGGCAGACTTCCTACTCAATGCATCGGCCACCACATTGGCCTTACCCGGGTGATATAAGATAGCAACATCATAATCTTTCAACAATTCTAGCCATCTCATCTGTCTCACATTCAACTCCTTCTGCTTGAACAAGTACCCAAGGCTCTTGTGATCCGTGCACACCTCGCACGTCACACCATACAGATAATGCTTCCAAATCTTCAAAGCATGAACAACAGCTGCCAACTCTAGATCATGAACCGGATAATTCTTCTCGTGGATCTTCAACTGTCTCGAAGCATAGGCAATGACTTTGCCATCCTGCATCAATATTGCACCAAGCCCAATGCGGGAAGCATCACAATAGACTGTGTAAGGCCCAGAACCCATGAGCAAAACCAATACCAGTGTCGTAGTCAGAGCTGTCTTAAGCTTTTGAAAGCTCGCCTCACACTCATCTGACCACCTGAACTGGGCACCTTTCTGGGTCAATCTGGTCATCGGGGCCCAATAGATGAAAATCCTTCTACGAATCGATGGTAATAACCTGCTAGCCCCAAGAATCCCCGAACCTCGGTCACTGAAGCTGGTCGAGGCCAATTCTTGACTACCTCAATCTTCTTTGGGTCTACCTGAATACCTTCTGCTAATACAATATGACCCAGAAATGCAACCGAACTCAACCAAAACTCACACTTCGAGAACTTAGCATATAGCTGACTATCCTTCAGAGTCTGAAGAGCCACTCTGAGGTGCTGCTCGTGCTCTTTCCTACTGTGGGAGTACACCAGAATATCATCAATAAAGACTATCACGAACAAGTCTAGATATGGCCTGAACACTTTGTTCATCAACTCCATAAATGCTGTTGGGGCATTGGTCAACCCAAATGACATGACTAAAAACTCGTAGTGCCCATACTGAGTGCGGAAGGCTTTCTTAAGGACATCAGACGCCCTAATCCTCAACTGATGATAGCCAGATCTCAAGTCTGTCTTTGAGAAGACCCTTGCTCCCAGAAGCTGGTCAAACAAATTATCAATCCTCGGTAGTGGATATTTGTTCTTTATCGTCACCTTGTTCAATTGCCGGTAATCAATACACATCCGCATCGAACCATCCTTCTTTTTTACAAATAACACCGGCGCACCCCAAGGAGAAACACTAGGCCTGATAAAACCCTTCTCTAGTAAATCCTGCAACTGGTCCTTTAACTCTTTTAACTCTGGCGGGGCCATATGATACGGCAAAATAGAAATGGGCTGCATGCCTGGAACCAGATCAATACATAAATCAATGTCCCCGTCGGGTGGTATACCCGGCAGGTCTGAAGGAAAATCCTCGAGAAACTCCCAAACAATGGGAACTGAGTCAATAGAAGGAACCTCTGCACTGGGGTCACGAACATATGCCAGATAAACTAAACAACCCTTCTCGACCATGCATGGAGCCTTAACATAGGAAATAACACTGCGAGTGGCACGACCTGAGGTCCCTCTCCACTCTAGTCGGGGCAATTCTGGCAAGGCCAAGGTCACCGTCTTGGCGTGGAAATACAAGATGGCATGATACAGGGACAACTAATCCATCCCCAATATAACGTCAAAATCCACTATATCTAATAGTAGTAGATCAATACAGGTCTCAAAACCCTCAAACACAACCATACAGGAATGATGCACCCGGTCGACTACTATGGAGTCACCCACCGGTGTAGATACATAAACAGGAATGTCCAGAGCATAACTAGACATAGCCAGGCAGGGTGCAAAATAGGAAGACACATATGAATATGTAGAACCAGGGTCAAATAGCACTAACGCATCTCTATCACAAACCAGAATAGTACCTGTAATAGGAGCATCTGACGCCTCCGCGTCTGGACTGGCTGGCAAAGCATAAAATCGAGGCTCAGCCCCACCTCCCTGAACCATGTCTCTAGGACGATTGGCCACCAGCTGACCCTTACCTCTGGAGGTATGGACTCCACCTCTACGGTCCTGACCTCTACCTCTATAATCCATACCCCCGCCCCTGGCTGGCTGGACAGGCTGTGGGTCAACTGGTGCCTGAATCATGGGGCGAGGAACCTGCTGCTGTGACTGTGTACCCCTCAATCTCGGGCAAGCTCTCCTGATGTGACCATACTCACCACACTCATAACCCCCTGTACGATGAGACTGGCCCTGATGGCTCAAATGACCTACGCGAACACTCTGAAGAATCTGTACACTGATGGGCTGCTGATCAGAATACTGCCCACGAAAACCACGATCACCTGAGACACCCTGTGAAGCCTGGAGGGCTGACTGAAAAGGCCTGGAAGACTGGCCCCTATCATAAGAATCCCTGCCTCCAGATGAGGCACCACCGAATCGACCTGAGTGACGGGGCTTCTTGTCTGCCCTATAACCACCCCCCTGTGGTAGAACCATCTCGATCCTCTCGGTCACGTTGGCCGCTTCCTGAAAAGTAATGTCACTACCCGCCTGTATGGCCATCTGAAGACGAATAGGCTGGATCAAACCATCAATAAATCTCCTCACCCTCTCCCTGTTAGTGGGGAGTATGACGAGGGCATGGCGAGCTAGATCAACAAACCGGATCTCATACTGGGTGACCGTCATAGACCCCTGTTGGAGGCGCTCAAACTGCCTCCTGTAAGCATCCCTCTAAGTAACAGGAAGAAACTTCTCTAGAAACAACTCCGAAAATTGATCCCAAGTCAAAGGCGGTGACCCTGCTGGTTTGGCTGAACAGTAATCCCTCCACCAAGTCTTGGCAGATCCAGATAAACGAAAAGCCGCAAAATCAACTCCATTGGACTCCATAATGTCCATGTTCCGAAGAACCTCGTGGCAGCTATATAGGAAATCCCGGGGGTCCTCAGAAGAAGCTCCACTGAATGAAGCAGTGAAGAGCTTGGTGAACCTGTCCAACCTCCATAAAGCATCTGCGGACATAGCCGCTCCATCACCGGTCTGTGCAACTACCACCGACTGAACTGCCGCAGCTGCCTGAACTAGTGGAACCTGAGTCTGGGGAGCTACCTGCTCCGGAGTACGTACAGCAGGAGTCTAGCCTCCTCCAACAGCCTGGGAAGTGGCTGGTGCTGCAGGAAGCAATCCTGCATGGGTGACACTCTCCATGAGGCCAACCAAACGGACCAAGGAGTCCTGAAGAACTAGGGTAGAAAAAAACCCCTCTGGGACCTGAGCTGGGCCCATCAGAACTGTATGGGCTGGGGCCGGAACATCCATGTCAAGGCCAACCTGAGGGTCTGCTACTGGTGTTGCTAATGGTGGTTGGGCCCTGCCCCTACCTCGGCCCCTAGCGTGGCCATGTCCTCTGCCCCTAGCGGGAGCTGCTTGGGGCTCAGACTGTTGATCGGTAGATGAGGAAGCGCGTGTTCTCGCCATCTGCGAAAGAACAGAGTAGAAATTCAATCAGCATTTGAGAAACCAAATCGCACGACAAGAAAGAACAAATAAGAGATTTTTCCTAACTCAATAGACTCTGGGGAATAAGTACAGACGTTTCCGTACCTACCCCTAAGACTCTACTAAGTTTGTCCGTAAGTTGTGAGACCTATGTAACCTAGTGCTCTGATACCAACTTGTCACGATCCGGATTTCCCACTATCGGGATCGTGATTGCGCCTACTCGTAGTAGCTAGGCAAACAAACTTATTTACCTTTTCATCATTAAACAATTATCTTAACAGTCTATAGCATCAATATAAAACATTAATTCTAATGAGAATAATAGCGGAAGTCTGTCTGATAAATACGAATCCAAATGCGGAACAGTCATTAAAACCTCTACCTAAGATTTGGTGTCACATTACTCAAGAACTACTAAAGATGTACTAAAAACAATGGTCTAAAAGAAATATATAAGTTGTCTGTCTCGAAAACAATGAGGTAATAGTCTAATAAGAAAAACATAGAGAAGAGACGCCGGGCCTGCGGACGCCTGCAAGGCTACCTTAGTCTCGTGAAAATGAAATCCTGCTCTCGTACTAATGCTGTTGCTGCTCCTCAAAACCTGGACCTGTGCAAAAATGCACAAAAGTGTAGCATCAGCACAATCGACCCCATGTGCTGGTAAGTGTCTAGCCTAACCCCGGCGAAGTAGTGACGAGGCTAGACTGGACACCACATAAACCCGTGCAGTTATAAATATACATCGGAAATGAAATACCATACAACTAACAATATGGGAGGGGGAAACATACTATGAGGAAATAACATAAATAACAGAAATATCGAATAAAAACTAAAGCAGCTTAGATTCATAATAACAAGGAAACAACGTTCAATATAAACACATAGTGTCAACAACTGTTGCGGCGTGCAACCCGATCCATCATTACAATTATTGCGGCGTGCAACCCGATCCACAAATACCACTGTCGTAGCGTGCAACCCGACCCATACCATTTATCAGGTATCATTGTTGCGGAGCGCAACCCGATCCTCATATATCATTGTTTCGGCGTGCAACCCGACCCATACCATTTACCAGGTATCATTATTACGGAGCGCAACCCGATACTTATATATCATTGTGGCGGCGTGCAACCCGCTCGTCAATATCATTTAACAGTCTGACTCCTCAAACGACGGTCATAATTAAGGGACATAACATTAAGCAAACATTTGACAAAAATCCCGGCAAGGGAGAGAAACCAACAAGTTCAACCAAACGTCCCGGCAAGGGAAT
>MU737695.1:3367-23002 GCA_026770625.1 Nicotiana glauca | reverse complement strand
ATTATATTATGCACGAAGGGACATTCCGTGCCATTGTTAAATTATATTATGCACGAAGGGACATTCCGTACCATTGTTGATTATATTATGCACGAAGGGTCATTCCATGCTATTGATTGATTATGTTTGCACGAAGGATCATTCCGTGCCATGAAATGAGAGTTATGTGAGGAAAGCACAAAGGGTGATGCCGTACATTTTTATTTGATTGCTTTGGGTGAGGATGAGAGTAAAAGCATGAAGGTTGATGCCGTGCAACTGTTGGATTTCTTGTCTCTGTTAATTATTATTGTGCCCTGTTTCTTATTTAAGTTGATGACTTTTATATCCGGATTGTACTCCCCCATAGCATGTTTCCCTCCCTTTTAATTGTTTAGTTTTGGTATTCTTTCCTTTTATTGCAGAGATATATATATAGAACTGTACAGGTTGATTGGTAGTCCTGTCTAGCCTCGTCACTACTTCGCCGGGGTTAGACCTGGCACTTGCCAGCATATGGGGTCGGTTGTGCTGATGCTACACTTCTGTGCTTTTTGCACAGATCACGGTACCGGAGCAGCTTTTGGACCACAGCAGTAGCACGTTGAGTAGGAGCTGACTTCAGTCTAGGGACTACAAGGTAGCCTAGCTGGCGTTCGTAGGCCGAAGTCCCTTTCTATATTTCTATTTGTTTTCATTGTACCGAAACAGACATTATGTATTCTTTTCATTCGGACTTGTTTGTAGCACTCTTTAGAGGTTCGTGAGATAGCGACTCCAGTTCTTGGGTAGTGAAATATTTAACTTCCGCATTGTTGGTTTCCAGTTATTTATGTTACAAAAGACTTCCGCTTTATTTAAAGGTTTATTTTGCTATTACTGTTGTGTTGTTATCCGAAAAGGTTTTAAATTCTTGGCTTGCCTAGCTCCGACAGTAGGCGCCATCACGATTCTCGATGATGGGAAATCCGGGTCATGACAAAAATATTATGGTTTTATTTAATGGCACATAATTTTTTCATGCGATTGTAATGGTGCACGAGGTGCCGTGAAAATGTGAAAGTGGGTTGAGACCTATATTATTTATGATTTTGAAATGAGGCGTCACAAGGTGACCTTTACTCGAAAGGAAATATATTCGAAATATATTTATTGAAAAGCATATTATTTTGGCGATTATTACTTGAAGGATTTATAGGCGAATGATTCATATGTGAAGGACTTGATTAATTGATTGCACTTGTATTTATTATTTGTTGAGAAACATTTATGTTGTTCTTGTTGCTTGCTATTCATATTAGTGGTTGATCATTGTTGCCACCATTGTTATCTGCTTCCTATTATTTTGTACGCTATATTGCTAGGTTTATTTGGTATCCTAGTCCTAGCCTTGTCACTACCTCGTCGAGGTTAGGCTAGGCACTTACCAGCACATGGGGTCGGTTCTGTTGATACTACACTCTGCACTCTTTTGTGCAGATCCAGGTATTGTTCGCTAGTAGCTGTGCGGATTCTTGCCGAGGAGACTCAAGGTAGCCATGTTGCTGCGTTTGCAGGCTTCGGAGTCACCTTCTTATTTTATATTCTCACTACTGTACTTATTTACTTACGGTTGTGTTTAGAAATGGTAGCGAAAAACTCTATAGAGCTTATGACTTGTACTACCGGGTTTTGGGAAAATGTTCATTGTATTAGAATTCTATTTAGAAGAATTTTAGATGTTATTATTCATGGTTGTTATTCCACAAATATTAGGCTTACGTAGTCCTTAAAACTAGTTGTCGTCACGACTCCTTCGAAGGGATTTTTGGGTCGTGACAAGTTGGTATCAGAGCTCTAGGTTCATAGGTGCTACAATCATAAGCGAGTTTTGTAGAGTCTTGCGGATCGGTACAGAGACGTCTGTACTTATCTTCGAGAGGCTACAAAACTATTAGGATAACCTCACTTCTTTCATTCCTTATCGTGAGATATCGATTCGGCTTGAAGCGCATATCTTATGTTCTTTTGCATCTACTCATGTATGGAATTGTGCACTACACCAATGGTTTGTGATGCTGTAAAAGGGTTATAAGGGATCCAGAGTTGCTCGACTATTGTTACCACGTGTTGTCCATAATTGGGGATGTGGAAGTATGGAGAGATCTTTCAGTTGTGCTCATGAGGATGCAATATGTTTTGACATCTAGTTGACAAGTACAATCTTAAGAAGGTTTAATTGGTTACCTAATCATCACAGGTGGATGTAGATAAAAAAAATATATATATAGTTGATGGTATTAGAGACTATGTGCATTGTATGGGATTTCTATTTAGCAAAGGATACTTACTAGCCACCAAGACGCTGGAGGAAACGAGTTTAATCGTCATGAGGATGATATGCGCCAAATAAATGGCTTGAGATGTATTTATGTGGCATTCAAAGGTTCTCTGAAACTTGTATATGAGTAAGAGCTGAGATTTGTATGGGATGACGCTAGGACTTTCAATATTCCTATGTCCATAATAATTCTACATTTCAGTATCAACAGGGACATAGAAACAATTTCAGAATACTCGTAGTGCTCCAGTTAATCAGGGCACTCTCATGGGACAGTCATCTTTTCATGCACCACTGGCATAGGATTCCTTCAATGGTTATTCTAATTATCTGGCACAAACTCAGTATGAGCAGCCGAACTGCAGATGGGTTGTTATGAATGTGGTGATACTAGAAACATCATGAGAAATTGCCCCAGACTTGGGAGAAAAATCTATTTGATCAGAACACTCAATCCACACACTCCATTATAGTTACTAATCTACATACTCTACAAGTTAGAGATGGAGGACGAGTGGGTAAATGGCGCCTAAGAGGTGGAGACCCGACCAATTGATATAATTGCTATGGTGTGTTGAGGCCACTACACCAGATGGTGTCGTTATAGGTACAATTCCGATTGTTATAAAAAGGATATCTTTCCTTAATTTGAATTGATTCTGAAAATTGAGGCGAGTCCTCCTATATTCTCTACCCATGAGTGAACTTTGTAATCCTAAAATCTACTTATATGAATACTCCTATTGGGAGATTATATGGAGATAGCTATGTCTATTATTATGTGTTAGTCACTAAAAATAGTTATAATGTGAGTTTTGATGTGATTTCAGGAAAAATTGATTTAAATTGCGAATTTTATTCCCTATCGGTGTGAGGGTTCTTTATGTTGTGGTTTTATTTAACGGAAATTATTTAGAAGAAGAAAGAAAGGAAATGGAAAATTTCAGTTGGCACAATGTGCGTATTACTTGTGGTACGGAGTTGAGGACGAGATCCTCGTTTTTTTATGATGTAAAATATTTGAACCGGGCTACAAATTGCAGTGGATGTTATATAAGGACGAGGTCCTTGTGGTGAAAGGTTTATGTTTTTAAATTCTCCCTTTATGAAATTAAAAATTTGTACTATAGTACTTATGGGGAGTCATGCCTATGAGGCTTATTTGAAAATTCTCGTATGAATATCTCTGTGCATAATTTGCCAAATTATTATTGTAACTATTGAGTTTAGCCTGGCGTTAATTGTGAATCGTTAATTTGGGTATGTAATTATGAGGTCTTCATGCTACATTATTAGTAAAGTGAAAGCTTGAAACAAGAATTGTTAGTGTGAAGTTAATTGGCGATTTTGTAATCGATGATGAACATCGATTAAGACTAGAGAAGTGGTTATGGGCATATATATATATATATATATGATCTGTTTCATGTCCAGATGTCATTATGATAAAGCAATGCTTGTAATGCGGAGATTAGTATTTTTGATATATACATTGTAGTGTTTTGTTGAGTTATGGATGTGTTGTTATGAGTTGTTTTGGTGTGACTCTGACAGGTAGACTCTGTCGAATTCTCTGAAAAATTTGGGAGTTAGAAAAATTTAGGACATTGAGTTGTGCAAAGAAAGAGATAAGTTACATTATGTGTTTGAGGACGGACTCTACTTATTATTTGAGGACAAATGACCCTAAGTGGGGGATAATGTAACACTCCATATTTGAGGGGTGCAAAGACACGAGTTTCTATAGGCAATCAAGATTAATATCATGTGTTGATGTGAAGAGCGGACCTTTATGGTAATGACTGGAGTGTAAGAAATTTGGTCTTAAAGTTTACAAATATGGATAAAGGAAATAATATCAATTGAAATGGTACTGTCAGACTTATTTTGAATGCGGTAATATGGGATCAACCACAAAAACATGTGTAAAAGTAGAAACATCAAGTTTGAAACCACAGAATAATCTTAGTACGTTTGAGGACGAACGTTTGTTTTAGAGGTGGAGAATGTAACGACCCGAACTGTCGTTTTGAATAAGTACAACATCGTCTCTACATATATTGCTAAGTTCATGCTTCACGTCTATTATGTAACTTGTCGGGGAAATAATGGCGAAAATGAGAAGCAGAAGTTTGGAAATTTGGCCGAGGGGTTGACTTTTTGATATCGAGATCAAAATTCGACTCAAGAAGTTGGAATAGCTCCATTATGTTATTTATGACTTGTGCGCAAAATTTGGGGTCAATCGGACCTGATTTGATAGGTTTCGGTGTTGTTTGTGGAATTTGAAATTTCTAAGTTCTTAAGCTTGAATCCGAAGTTGATTTGGTATTTTGATGTTAATTTGAGTGATCCAAATACTCGACTAGGTGTTAATGATGTTATGGGAGGTGTTGGTATGTTTGGGTTGAGGTCTGAGGGCCTCGGGTGTGTTTCGGGTGAGTTTTGAGCGAGTCTGGACATTCCCAAACTTAGAAAATGGATGGGGGTAGAAGTTTTAGTTCTGGGCGCGGTGGATTTATTGCTGGGCGCGGTGGTTTTAGTGCGGCCGTGCAAAATGGTCCGCGGTCATGAAGAATCCGCAGGTCGTCGGTCCAACTTCGGAAGCTCATATCTTTTAATCTACAAGGAAGTTGGGGGTGATTCAAAAATGAAAGTTGTATAGCTTTGAATCTAGTTTTCAAAAACATATTTGTATAGGAATTTGAACATCTGTAGTGAAAGTTATGGCCAAAATACTAAAGTCTGTCACTGTAGAGGAAAACCCGTACGGTCGCAGTCATTTTTGTGCGGACCGCAGAGGTGGAAATCTGTGGGGTACTCTATAAATACGAGGCTTTGGGTTTTATTTGATATTTTGACCTAGAGATATCGGATTTTTGCAATTTTTCGAAGGTTTTTCAAGAAATTCATCGGGATTTGAGCCTCTCGGAGGTCAATTCAAGCAAGAAGGCTATTTTATAAAAAGGTAAGTGTTGGGTATAACCTTAGCTTGAGGGATTAGGAGTTATGTCTTATTTGCTAAATGTTAATTGTGGAGTACGACGTATAGGCATGGTGATGCGTATCTATACGTCAAGCATGCCCGTGAGTCTTGTATTATAATTGTTAGGACTCCATGTGGTTTATTGCGCTTCATATGTTATTATCACCATTATTCCTTTGCTCGGATGTTTGTTTGATATTATTGTTCCCTTGCCGGGATGTTTGTTTGATATTATTGTTCCCTTGCCGGGATGTTGAAATATCAATGTTCCCTTGCCGGGAAGTTATTATATTGCTCGTGTTCCCTTGCTGGGATTCCTTGTGATTATTGTTGGCTTGTAACTGGGAGCGGGTGGTACGCCTACCATGAGATAAATGAAATAGGAACGGGTGGTACGCCTACCACAAGATATAATGAAATAGGAGCGGGTGATACACCTACCACGAGATAAATGAAATGGGAGCGACTGGTATGCCTACCACAATATATAATAAAATGGGAGTGGGTGGTACGCCTACCACGAGATAAATGAAATGGGAGCGGGTAGTATGCCTACACAAGATATAATGAAATGGGAGATGGTGGTACGCCTATCACGAGATAAATGAAATAGGAGCGGGTTGCACGCCTGCAACGAGATATATGAAATGGGATTAGGTTTCACGCCTGCAACGAGATATATAAAATTGGATCGGGTTGCACGCCTGCAACAAGATATTTGAAATGGGAGTGGGTTGCACGCCTGCAACGAGATATATGAAATGGGAGCGGGTTGCACGCCTGCAACAGGATATGAAATGAAAGTGAGATCCTGTGTTTGTTTTCCTTATCCTTGTTAGTAATTGGATTTTTGTTCCATGCACTTTCTGTTGTTGTGTTTACTTGTTATTAACAATTCAAGTGTATTAAGTGTTTAGATCCCTTTGCTGTCGTGATCCTCTGTGTTGGAATTCATAGTGTTTATAATATTTTGCCTCATTTTTTTTATATGTTCAATACTTCAAATTTCAACAACTGTTACATTTTTAACTCAATGGATTTCTCAACTAAATTTTCCATAACCCGTTTGAGGTTGTACTTTACTTAAAAGGGGATTTCTATTATGTTTTGATTTATTGATTTCTCGTATTAAAGGTAAGGTTATGCATGCTTTAAAATTCAACTGTTTAAGTCAAATTAGCTCGTGCTCAAGTATCAGATAACAAGTCTTTCAGATAATTACAGGATAAGTACATGAAGCAGTTAAGCACACAATAATGGAAAGCGAGTACAATCTCTTAAGACACAGTCACCCAACTCATCTCAGCAGCTCAATCACTCGGCTCTTAGCCCTCAATAATCACATTTAATAGGTACATTGGGGTGTGCAGACTCCGGAGGAGATCCTTCAGCCTAGGCGCTATAATCTGCACGGACAACTCACATGCTGCACGGAAAACTCACGTGCTATAATATCAGTATCAGAATCTGCATGGATAACTCATGTGTTATAGTCTCAATATCAGAATCTGCATGGACAACTCACGTGATATAGTCTCAATATCCTCACAATTAGGCCCTCGGCCTTATTCAGTCATCAATATCTCCAGTCCCTCGGGCTCTCAGGAATCATATAAACAGCCCAACAGAAATAAGATCATGTATCAACAATGAACAATAAGAGACGGGGGAATATTAAACAAGAAAAGTTGTGAGTAAGTGAAAAATATCAATTAGCAGTTAATATAGCAAGAACATGACCTCGCAGGTCTCAACAATGGTCACATAAGGCCTAAGCATGATTTCTAACATGAAGTACAGTAAATTTCCATGAAAACAGAAAGAACATGTATTAAACAGTAGGCCAACTGATTTCACAGTCTTACAGGATGGACCAAGTCATAATCCCTACGGTGCACGCACACACGCCCGTCACCTCCAAAATAGTCATACGACACGGTGTCCGGGGTTTCACTTACCTCAAACCGAGCAAAATCATACTCCACGATGTCTTTGGCTCTGGAATCGGCCTTCAGATGTCCCAAATCTAACCAAAAGCAATTCAATATAATCAATATAGGCTAAGGAGCCAATTCCACACGAAAAACTATCAATTTAGACATAAATTCTGAAATTCATCCAAACCCGGCCCCTGGGCCCACGTCTCAGAATCTGACAAAAATCACAAAACTGGAAAGCCCTTTCACTCACGAGTCTATCCATACCAAATGCATCAAAATCTAACATCAAATGGTCCCTCAAATCCCTAAATCAAACTCTCCAATTCCCAAGCCCTAACCCCTCTTTTTTACCCTAATATTCACAAATTACATGATTAATCAACGGGAAATCATCACATATACGAATATTAGGGCTTAAACCACTTACATTGCTGATAAACCCTTGAATTCCTCCTCAAAATCGCTCTCTAAAGCTCCAAAGCCGACTAAAATGGTGGAAAATAACCCAAATTTTGTGAAGTCCACCTTTTATACATTTTTCCCAGAACTTCCGTATCTGCGGCCCATTTTTCCCTTCTGCAACACCGCACCTGCGGAAAATCCCTCGCAAGTGCGGTTCTTACTTAAATCCCAGACTTCGCTTATACGGTCCATTCCTCGCACCTGCAGTCTCGCAGGTGTGCTCCACTCACCACATTTGCGATTCCAACACTCTTCAACTTTGGCCGCTTCTGCGAGCCTGTATCTTCGGTCCCCACTCTACAGGTGCGGTTATGACAGTTGAGTGAAATCTTCAGCTTTCCTCAAATTCCATCCTTGTTTCGTCACCACCCGAGGCCCTCGGGACCTCTACTAAACATACCAACAAGTCACATATCAACATACAGACTTAGTCGAGCCTTTGGAACACTTAAAAACAAAATCAAAACACCAAATCACCCTCGGATTCAATCTTAAAAAACTTCTAATTTCTGCAAACGACGTCGAAACCTACCAAATCACCCCTGAATGACCTAAAATTTTGCACACACGTCAAAAATAACACGACAGAACTACTTCAACTTCCAAAATTCAATTCTGACCCTGATATCAAAATTTCCAGTGCCGACCGAAAATCACCAAATTTTCAATTTTGCCAACTCAAGCCTAATTCTACCACGAATCTCAAAATCATATTCCGCAAGAGCTCCCAAGTCCAAAATCACCTAACGAAGCTAACCGAACCATCAGAATTCATATCCGGGATCGCTAACACATAAGTCAATATCTCATCAACTTTCCAAACTTAAGTCTTCCTAAAAGAGACTAAGTGTCTCGAATCCTCTTCAAATCCACTCCAGACCCAAACCAATTAGCCCAACATATCATATTATAGCCGAAGAACACAAAAGAAAGTAGAAATGGAGAAACTAAGCTATAACTCATGAAACGATCGGTCGAGTCGTTACAGTCAAGTAGAGAGCAAATGGCAACGACTGTTAGAATATTCTTCTGTTGGATATTCTCCCACGTTGTACCTTTTTAGGGTATTCTAGGGATATCCCTTATAAATAGAAAGTGAGAGGAAATAAAAGGGGATTCACGACTTTTATAAAAGAACATCTTGTAAAGAGTTGACTATCAGGAACATACAACAAGTTTATTTTGTCTCTCTTGTTTGGTTCGATCACATAATATTCCTCTTCAGCTCACAGGACAAGAACACTTAGTCCACTTCCGCTGTCTGAAGTCACACGTTGTAGTCAGAGGAAGGAATCATCCTTCTCATCCAACATTTGAGTGACAAATTCCTTCTCATTACATTTAATGCCATTTTCATATTATTGCATGTTTTCATCCTCATATTTATTACTAGTCATTGAGCATTAACTCAACATTTATTGGCTTGAACACGACTCCATATTGTCTAAGTTGTTTAATTTCGGATCTAGAATTTATTACTCTTAACTTGGATTCACCCCTTATCTATTTATTAAATTGGTTTAACTAAAAGGGCTTAAAACTTTTTTGTCGAACAATTTTGGTAAGTGCCTTCATCCTTTTAATATAGTATAGATTAGCAGAAAAAATCCTAGTTATTGATATTGGTATCAGATAGACAATAAATGTATATTACATATGTATATCATAATATATATCACAACTTTATTTTTCTTCTTTATGTATATTAAAATGTCTATTAAAATTTTAGTTTTCTTCTTTGTATATCTAAAATATAAAATTATCATAATATTAAATAAAAAAATTTTATTGTTGGCTCTATATCAATGTATACCACCACAAAAATAATTGTATTTATTGATATCACAGTGTATAACACATCAAATAATGTGTGTACCAAAATAGATATTACAAGTTTATTTTCCTTATTGTGTATATCAAAAAATTATTTTCCTTCTGTGTATATCAAAAACTTATTTATTACAATAATTATATTTATTATTTATATATTTTAAAACTAGTTCTGAACCTATTATATCAAAAATTATTTTCTATCTTTATATATCAAACAAATTAGTATTTCTTTAACCTTAAATCTTTTTTTTTAAAGATTGGAGCAAGTCGTGGGAGGTGAAGAACTGGAGACATAAGAGAATAATATCACGGGGCTACATTTTTAATTTTGGTAAAGTATCTAATTTATTAATTCTTCTTTCATGAGAAGAGAGGAGAGGAGGAGCATAATATACCTGGGGTAGTGTAAATGCGGGGAAAGTATGTTTGACTCAAAAGATATAGGAATCCCTTTGAACAAATCAAATAAAAGAAAAAAAAAATAAATCTTAGCTGAGTATAATAAATACCATATTCAGCAAAATGAAGAATGGATCAATAGTATATTTCACGTTTTCAAAAGATATGTTCCTCACAAATTTTCCACTTTCTCTAAAGCCCTTTATCTCCCTTATATACTAAGATAAACTATCCTAGGTTGTCAGAGACAAACTACCAGGAATATTCGACCGAATCTCCCTAATTTCCCCTAACAGACTCACACTATTACAAGGGTTGTACATTTTTCTTTTTTTATAATGAGGTCGTTCCTTTGGGGACATTGGCTCGGCGGGGATCACTCGTTGGTCGTGTTCATCGTAGGTCGTGGTTGGTCAAATTTGGACCCATAAAATTAGTCCCTCCGTTTATCGGAGTTGCGAACGGACGCGTCCTCGATGAGCGGACTTCACATGCTTTTTTGGAGGAATTTGACCCATTGGAACGTTGCGATCTCGTCAATGGGGAGTGGTCATCATGCCTAGAAAAACTACGGGTGATACTCCTTATCAGGAAGTGGTGTCAGCTCCACGTGCGTCATCATTATGTAGGTTTTCGAGATAAGGATTCGGCTTGATGCATCGATTCTTGCGCAACCTTGAGACCTGCCGCCTCTATTCTGGCGCCACCCAACCCTATAAATAGGCAGGGATTTGTATTTCTGAAGATCTTTGGCCATTTCTTTCTCGAAGAACTTCTTTCATTCTACCTTGTTTGCTTCCTTATCTTCACCTTTCTTCTTTTCATTATCGGCCTGAAGCTTCTACTTTCTTCTTCTTTGTTAGTATTCTTTTAACCATTATTATGCTGAAATCTCATCGTCCTCATGAAGAGGTTTCTGAGGCTGTTCTTTCATCCTCAGTGCCACCCTCTAACAGTGAGGATGTGGTGGTAGAAGAGGGCGACAACCCTCTTATAGTGGGGCATTTGTTACCAAGACATCCTTTATCTCGGAGTGACTTCCTTAAGGACCCTCCTCCCACTCTGAGCTCTGTACTTTCGAAGAAGGATCATGTCCATCTCTACACTCTCCGTATAAAATATGGCATTGCTGACCAAGTAGAAATAGTGCCGGCGGGAGGGGATCACGTAGATGTCCATAGACCGGGATACTGTACTTTCTACGAGTATCCCTTCATGATTGGCTACACTCTTCCTCTCTTCACTCTAGCAGAGGAATTCTGTAGATTTTATCAGGTTTGCCCTGCACAGCTTCCTCCGTATACGCTCAAGGTACTTCTGCTACTGACCAAGTATGCAGAATTGGCGGAGTGTGACGTTTCTATCCACTACGTTCTACACCTATTCATGCCTGGCTTTCTCAGGGGTACCATGGTGCATTTGAGACTTCGTGGTATGAAAGGTCTCGTGGTTGGGACGGATGACCGGGCAAGCCGTAAGTTTTGGCATAAGTATTTCTTTGTCAAGACTGTGCACGTCGCCTCTACTCCCATTGGATTTCCGTAGCGGTGGAATGAGAAACGTAAGTGTCGTTGCTTGTTTTATTCTCTTTTCTCTTGCATTTGCTGTGGAGCTCATTTTCTTGCCATTTTATAGCGATGGGTCATCCGCCTCGCCCTATTGAGGGCCTCAGGGATTGGGTAACCTGTGTGTTACCCCATGCAGAAGAAACTCGAACCTGGTCCGCCTTCATAAAACGATACGGCCCCAAAGTTTCTTCAGGTGAATGTCTTGCTTTGCTGCCCTGTTGGTTGTGTGAATGTACTTTAAAGGTATGATCCTTTGTGTTGACAGGTCGAGGAGCTTCCAGGAGTAGGGCACCCATTCCCGCCTTTAGGCAAGTCACTGCTGCTGTGGCTTCACAGTTTATATTGAGCGAGTCTGTTTGGGAGAATCGTCCTCAACCAGTTCAGTTGAGAAATTCATCTTGAATTGTGGCCACGAGGGAAGGAGCTTCCTTGGCATCGGCCCCACGTCAATTGGGTGAATCGTTTGATGGGGATGAGCCGTTGGAGAGAAAAAGGAGAAGGCTGGAGTTGGGGAAAGGTGTGGCCACGAATGTTGACGGCAGCAGGGCGTCCCGAACAGCCATAGTGCCCGTGTTCATGGCCGATGCCATTTTTTTGGGGTGATCTCCCCGAGTGGAAGGAGTTGATCCAGGGGCTGGTTTGGAGCGCCCCGTTGAAGGCGGAGCGTCGTCTAATATTGAGGGCCCCCATGTTGGGGATGACGACTCTGGTTCTGATATCGACCCAGAGGAGGTTAATGAATTTGTGGGTCATCATACCCACGTGCAGGTGAGGACAGACGAATTTGACCATCATGTGGTCGTTCCGGGAAACTACAACTTACTATTGAATAGCAAACATGTGGCGTTGGCTCTGGCTACCCTATGTGCCACTCATGAAAGCTAGATGCTTGGGGTGATGAGCGACATGGAGTTATCTCGGAAGGTTGCTGGTATGACCCTGCAGGTGTGTTCCTTTCTTTCTTTCCCCCTCTTTCTTTTTTGTGTCGTTGGATTGATACGTTAATCGTTGCTCTACACTTTGTTTCTAACTTGTCCTTTTCTTTTGTTAGACTCTCGTCCTAGAGGCGGAGAGGGATCGTCGAGAGGGAAGAAGGATGGATCTTTACAAGAAGACGCCGTCCAAGTATCAGCAATATCACACTAAACATCGGGCGATGTATGATATCTATCGCCAGGACCCTAAGTTTCAGGTGTTCCGTGAAGGGCTTAAGCAGCGAGAGGGCCAGTTGGAGCGCTAGATAGAGGAGTTGAGGGAGGTGGACGAAGAGATTATGAGGGCGTTGCCCGTAACAGTGAGTTGGAGACCTCTCTCAAGACGAAGGAGTATGAGCTCGAATTGACCAATAGGTAACGGATGAGAACACCGATTTGCAGGAGAGGGTCGCCGGCTTGACCGTTGAGTTAAGTGCTAGGATGGCGGATGTAGAGGGGCTTAAGGGCGAGCTGAACATTAGCGCCGATAACCTGGCAGCAACTATTTCTGAATCAGTGTCTTTGGAAGATTCCCTCCGTATTTCTAGGTTGGAAGTGACTGGGGAGAGGGAAGCCTCTGGTCGTCGAGTTGTAGAACTTGAAGGGTGTGTTAGAGAATTGGAGGCAGAGCTGGCTATACTGAATGGTCAAATGGCCTCGCTAAGGGCAGGGGAGGCGAGTCGATGCTCTCAGCCTTCTACATCTCATGTTATAGTCGACCCGGTCGTGACTCTCGTCAATATGAGTTGTGCATTCACGCTGAGGCCCAACTAGATGTGTATAGGGCTTTTCTTGTCGAGGGAAGGGTGACCGAGGTGGAACTTGTTGTCGTTCATACCGCAGCTTGTGCGGCTTATGACGCATGTAGGTATGAACCTTATACTCCCGATGGGGGCGATATCAACTCCGACGATGCAGGTCACCTGGCCTCGGATTCAAGGTATGAGGATGTTTATCCTGCTAGAGACAATGGGCAGATTTAGTTTGTATTTTCTTTTGTTTGGGAATTTTTGTACGGGTCGTACTTGGACCCCCCTTCTTTTGTAAAGGTAGATGTAAATGATGTTTTGATAAAATGAGCAAATTACTTTTATTGGCTCATTTTCTTCTGTATATATCGCATACGGGAGACATTATTTCGAACGGTCACCGACGTAGAATTCCATAGTGGTTCGAACGAGGTTGAACTCATGTCTTCGTTGATAGCCTTAGACATTGGGATGTTGCTTCGACTATCATCGAAGTAGGATCCCGTCGTGGTTCTAACGAGGTCGAACATATATCATCGTCGATAGCCTTGGCCATTGGGATGTTATTTCGACTATCGTCGAAGTAGGATCCCGTCGTGGTTCGAATGAGGTTAAATCTTCATCGTAGATGGCACTGGCCATTGGGATGCTATTTTGACTGACGTCGAAGTAGGATCCCGTCGTGGTTCGAACGAGGTTGAACCTATTTCGTCGTCGATGGCCTTGGCCATTGGGATGTTATTTCGACTGTCATCGAAGTATGATCCTGTCGTAGTCCGAACGAGGTCGAACCTATATTGTTATTGACGGCCTTAGCCATTGGGATGTTGCTTCGACTTTCATCGAAGTGGGATCCCGTCGTGGTTCGAACGAGGCCGAACCTATATCGTCGTCGATGGCCTTGTCCATTGGGATGTTATTTCGATTGTCGTCGAAGTAGGATCCCGTCGTGGTTCGAACAAGGTCGAACCTATATCATCGTTGATGGCCTTAGACATTGGGATGTTGCTTCAATTATCGTCAAAGTGGGATCTCGTCGTGGTTCAAACGAGGTCAAACCTATACCGTCGTCAATGGACTTGGCCATTGGGATGTTATTTTTACTATCGTCGAAGTAGGATTCCTTCGTGGTTCGAACGAGGTCGAACCTATATCGTCGTCGATGGCCTTGGCCATTGGAATGTTATTTCAACTGTCGTCGAAGTAGGATCCCATCGTGGTTTGAACGAGGTCGAACCTATATCGTCGTTGATGGCCTTAGACATTGGGATGTTGCTTCGACTATCGTCAAAGTGGGATCCCGTCGTGGTTCGAACGAGGTCGAACCTATACCGTCGTCGATGGCCTTGGCCATTGGGATGTTATTTTGCCTGTCGTCGAAGTAGGATCCCGTCATGGTTCGAACGAGGTCAAACCTATATCGTTGTTGATGGACTTAGCCATTGGGATATTGCTTTGACTGTCGTCGAAGTAGGATCCCATCGTGGTTCGGACGAGGTCGAACTTATATCGTCGTTGATGGCCTTGGCCATTGGGATATTATTTCAACTATAGTCGAAGTGGGATCCCGTCGTGGTTCCAACGAGGTCGAACATATACCGTCCTCGACGACCTTAGCCATTCTCCGTTGGAGATTTGGTCGTGTTCCCATAGGAAGGCACGATTTTGCTTATGCAATGGAGAAGGATTGCATGTTTGCTCTGCACATATAGCAGAGATTTGATTAAGTTCTTGTAAGAATCACATGTCGATTCCGCACATACAATGGAGATTCACTTATATATCTAGTACCTTCATTACTTCGCCCTGGAGAACCTGTTGACGGGTCGAGGTAATGAACAATACTCCGACCCTAGATGTGTCTCCCTTGCCGCCTCATTAAAAACCTCTCCGAAAAAACCCGATTGGGACAAAACCAGGATGAGGGAAAAAAGTGCGACTTAGGCGACGCCTTCTTTTAAAAGTGAAAGTACTTGAGATTGGCGGCATTCCAGTTGTTTTGGAGTATCTTTCCCTCCATTGTTTCTAATTGGAATGCCCCTTTGCTTGCCATAACTATGATTTTGTATGGTCCATCCCAGTTTGTTCCCAGTTTCCCTTCATTGGGATCTTTGGAAGCTTGTGTCTTAGCCTTGAGGACGTAGTATCTTACTTTGAGCGGTCATACCTTGGCTTTCTTGTTGTAGTATCTTTCTACTTCTTGATTCTAAGCCACCATTCTTACATGGGCACTGTCTCTCTGCTCTTCGACTTCGTCTAGGTCCCGCAGCCTGCTTTCATCGTTACTTGTTTCGCTCTCGTGGGAGTATCTTAAATTGGGTTCCCCGACCTCGATGGGTATAACCACGTCGGTCCAATAGACCCGCGAGTATGGTGTTTCTCCTGTGCTAGCTTTCGGTGTGGTGCGGTATGCCCATAATACTTCTGGTAGCAGTTTGGGTCATAGCCCTTTAGCTTCTTCAAGCTTCTTTTTCAATATGTTCAGTATTATTTTGTTGGAGGATTCGGCTTGACCATTGGCGGTGGGTTGGTATGGCATGGAGAGTATTCGTTTGATGTGCCATTTTTTGAAAAACTCGATCGTTCTTTTCCCGATGAACTGAGGACTATTGTCGCAGCTGATTTCTTTGGGGATGCCGAAATGGCATATGATATTTTTCCATATAAAGGCGATGACCTCTTGTTCGTGTATCTGAGTGTATGCACCTCCTTCCACCCATTTAGAGAAATATTCAGTTAAAACTAAGAGGAAATGCACTGTACCTCGCCCTGCTGGGAAGGGGGCGACTATATCTATTCTGTGGCGAAGTGACCGAGTGAATGAGTTCTCCTTCTTGATGTATAATAGGGGCAAATTTTTTGAACATTGTTCACACTTCCTAACGTAGTCAGCGGATTCTTTTTTCATGGTGGGCCAGTAGTATCCGATGCGGATAAGACATCGGGCGAGGGCACGATTTCCCGTATGGGCGCCGCAATGCCCTTCGTGTACTTCTTCCAGTACCTACCTGGTTTGATGCGGTCCAAGGCATTTGGCTAAGGGGCCACCGAATGTTCTTTTGTACAAATCACCGTTCACTTTGTTGTATCAGGCTGCCTGTACCCAGAGTTTTTAGCTTCTTTTTTGTCCTGCGGTAGTGTTCCATCTTGCAAATAGGCTACAAAGAGGTTACGCCAGTCCCAGGTTAGGTTTGTAGGGTGTACCTTGATGTGATCTATCGCAGAATGAAGGAGGGTGACCACTCATTCCGTGTTGATATTCTTAGTGGCCGCAACTAGTTTAGCGAGGCCGTCTGCTTCAATATTCTGTGCCCTGGGTATTTGGTCGAGGCGACATTCGTCGAACTTTGGTAGTAGTTTGGGGATTTTTGACCGGTATCTTTGCAGCCTTTGTTCTCTAATCTGGAAAGTCCCGGTGACCTGGTTCACCACGAGTTGGGAGTCGTAGTAGAGGACGAATCGACGAGCACCATATTTGAGGGATAACTTCAAACCTGCAATCACAGCCTCATACTCAGCTTCGTTGTTAGTCATCTCGGGGCATCGTATGGACTAGCGAATTACTTTGCCTGTTGTGACTCTGAGGTCGAGTCCCAGTCCCGATCCCAAGGCGTTAGACGTACCATCAGTGTAGAGGATCCAGAGGTCGGTACGTGTAAAAGCACATAGTGCTTCCTGTTCTACCTTGGGCAATATCTCCGCGCTGAAATCAGCGACGAAGTCTGCGAGTACCTGTGACTTAATGGCAGTTCGCGGTTGGTACGTTATATCGTGATCGCTTAGCTCTATGGATCATTTGGTGATCCTGCCCGATAATTCGGGTTGTGTAGGATACCCCTCAGGGGAAACGTTGTCACTACTTTTATGGGGTGATATTGAAAGTATGGTGTAAGCTTTCGTGAAGCTACGACCAATGCCAGAGCTAATTTTTCCAGGTGAGGATACCTTGTCTCGGCATCAATTAAAGTTTTACTGATATAATAAATCGGGGATTACGTACCTTTGTTCTCGCGGACCAGGATCGCGCTTACCGCGACTTCGGAAATGGTCAAATACACCTGTAGGCATTCATCCGGGTCCTCTTTGACGAGCAGTGGGGGCAAGGACAGATATGTTTTCAGCTTCCTCAGGGCGTCGATATATTCTTCATTCCATTGCAGCCCATGGTCCTTCCTCAGTACGTTGAAGAATTTATGGCATCTGTCCGAGGATCGCAAAATAAACCTTGATAAGGTGGATATTTGCCCTGTTAGTTTCTGCACCTATTTCTTGCTGGTAAGTGTCTCTGATATAGCATCGATTTCCTTGATTTGATCTGGTTTGGCCTCAATTCCCCGTTATGACACTAGGAATCCGAGGAATTTTTCGGAAGTTATGCCGGAGGCGTATTTTTTGGGATTTAGTTTCATCACGTACTTCCTTAGTATTTCGAAGGCTTCTTTCAGGTGACCAATATGGTCCTTTTTCTTTGCCGACTTTACCAGCATATCTTCGATGTAGACCTCCATGGTTTTACCGAGTTACTCTTTGAATATCAGACTAACCTCTGGTACGTGGCTCATGCATTCTTGTGCCCGAAGGGCATTACCTTATAACAATATGTTCCTTGATGGGTGATGAAGGTGGTCTTTTCTTGGTCTTCTTCAGCCATCAGAATTTGGTTATAGCCGAAGTAAGCATCTAAGAAGCTTAGAAATTCATGCCCTGCTATTTCGTCGATAAGCTGGTCGATGTAAGGTAACGGGAAGGAGTCCTTTAGGCCTGCCTTGTTGAGATCGGTGAAGTCCACGCACATCTGCCATTTCCTGTTTTTCTTTTTGACCATGACCACATTGGTGACCCATTGGGGATATTTTGACTCCCTGATGGAACTATTGGTGAGTAATTTATCAACCTCCTCGCTAACTGCCTCATTTATAGCGGCATTGAATTTTCTCTATATTTGTCGAACTGGCGGATGTAGTGGGTCGACGTTCAGCCTGTGGGTGGCGATGTCCATTGGAATGCCTGGCATATCTGAGTGGGAGAAAGCAAACAAATAGGAATTGTTAGTTAAAAACTCATGATACTTACCTGGCTTTGAGAGGTTGTGCCCGATGTAAGCCTTTTTTGTGTTATCGATGTTTTCCAATTGGACGGGGTCGAATTCCTCTACGGTTTCCTTGTAGGCTTCCACTATGTCGAGGTCTTTGATGGCTTCGGCCTATATATCAGGTTAAGTACCCGACGTGGCTGATTGCTATACCTCTGCACTTGCCCCTTTCAGTTGCTTGGTGTGTGTACAGTCATGGGCAATTCAATAGCACTCTTGGGTGGTGCGCGGTTCACCTCAGATGTTGTGTATACCCCGTGTGGTGGGAAACTTTATTACTTGGTAGAAGCTTAAAGGGACGACACGCATGACGTGTATCCATGGTCGTCCTATAATGGCGTTGTAAGGCGTTTCCTGGTTCATGACATAGAATGGCGTTCCAGGGTGATTCCTCCTGCCATGACATGTAACACTACTTCTCCGGACGTCCGCTCTACTGCATTATTAAAACCTGTTAGTGTTATGCAATGCGGTATTATCTTATCCTCGAGCCCCATTTGCATGAGGACTCTCGGGTGGATAATACACGCGCCTCTTCCGTCCTCTATCGTGATTCTTTTTACGTTAGTATCAGCGATGCGCAAAGTTATAACCAAAACATTGTAGTGATTGAAAGACAAATCGTGGGTATTTGACTGATCGAAGACGATACTATCTTCGAGGTCATCATACTTTTCACGGGCGACCGTCCGCTTGAGCTTGTGCGTGGTGGTGAACTTCACATGGTTGATTATCGTATCATCACCGCTGCCGATGATCATTTGTATGGTACGTGTTGGCGAAGGTGGCTTTGGAGGCCCTTGAGATGGGTCGCGCCCTCGAGCGAAATTAGGTCTTCCTTTATCGCTTAGCAGTTCCTTCCAGTGCGTATACTATCTCTGAAAGGGAAATATATAAATTATGAGCAGAAAGTAGTAGAGGCATACCTCTTTCATTTCGGAGTGGGGCAGTGTGATGTGGCATGGCATATGTGTGTCATGGAGGGGGCGGGTTGGATGTACGGATGTAGGGCTGATGCCTTTCTCGATTGAAACATGGCGGTTGGTCTCTTCGCCCATCGGTATCTCCTTATCTCTGTCTGGACTGACGTCAATTGTTGAAGTGGCCCGTTAAGGTCTTCCTCGTCTGCTCTTACCTCGGCGCAGTAGGCGTTGTGGATTTCTTCCCATGTGGTTGGGGGGTATTTCATGAGTCTAATAAGCCATTTTTTGGTCGCCTTCGACCTGCTCCTGTTTAACCCATTTTTAAAGGCTGCTACTGCCATCCCTTCTAACACATTTGGTAGGCTCATCCTTACTCTATTGAATCGGGCCAGGAAATCCCAAAGTCCCTC